>LR738553.1:1688293-1690793 GCA_902685375.1 Neostethus bicornis | reverse complement strand
GTAGATCCACCACTCTATAGGGTCCGTCCTCCATGTTTGTAGTTCTGTAGATCCACCATGCTATATGGCCCGTCCTCCATGTTTATAGTTCTGTAGATCCACCATGCTATACGGTTCGTCCTCCATGTTTGTAGTCCTGTAGATCCACCATGCTGTACGGTCCGTCTTCCATGTTTGTAGTCCTGTAGATCCACCATGCTGTACGGTCCGTCCTCCATGTTTGTAGTCCTGTAGATCCACCATGCTGTACGGTCCGTCCTCCATGTTTGTAGTCCTGTAGATCCACCATGCTATACGGTCCGTCCTCCATGATTGTAGTTCTGTAGATCCACCATGCTGTACGGTCCGTCTTCCATGTTTGTAGTCCTGTAGATCCACCATGCTGTACGGTCCGTCCTCCATGTTTGTAGTTCTGTAGATCCACCATGCTGTACGGTCCGTCCTACATGTTTGTAATTCTGTAGATCCACCATGCTGTACGGTCCGTCCTCCATGTTTGTAGTTTTGTAGATCCACCATGCTGTACGCTCCGTCCTCCATGTTTGTAGTTCTGTAGATCCACCATGCTATACGGTCCGTCCTACATGTTTGTAGTTCTGTAGATCCACCATGCTATACGGTCCGTCCTACATGTTTGTAGTTCTGTAGATCCACCATGCTGTACGGTCCGTCCTCCATGTTTGTAGTTCTGTAGATCCACCATGCTATACGGTCCGTCCTCCATGTTTGTAGTTCTGTAGATCCACCATGCTATACGGTCCGTCCTACATGTTTGTAGTTCTGTAGATCCACCATGCTATACGGTCCGTCCTCCATGTTTGTAGTTCTGTAGATCCACCATGCTATACGGTCCGTCCTACATGTTTGTAGTTCTGTAGATCGTAGATCCACCATGCTGTACGGTCCGTCCTACATGTTTGTAGTTCTATAGATCCACCATGCTGTACGGTCCGTCCTCCATGTTTGTAGTTCTGTAGATCCACCATGCTGTACGCTCCGTGTACGTAACGATTCCTCAGATTAAGAATTTTAAAGACAGTGTTTCGAAAGTTTAGGGAGGATGAGAATCAATACTTTGGTATCAATGCTATTTTTTTTGGTGATCTCTTATCGATCAGTGTGGTTGAGCTGTGAGGATCTCTGTGTCTGCAGAACACCTCCCTGACATACGGGGGTCCGGTTCCCACCTCCCCCGGCTCCATGACCAACCAGTACAGACTGGAAGAGGACGACAGCAGCACCAAAGACATCTTCATCACCGTGGACAAACCAGAGAGCCACATCACCGCCATCGAGACCTTCATCACCTACCGAGTGGTGACCAAGGTGAGCGCAAAAACACGGGCAGGGTTTTCATTGGTTGGCCGGGGGGCGACTTCTACTCTGGAGGTACGCTCACAAACTCCAGATGTTAACTTCTTCTTTCATCATTTCCCTTCAGGGGTCTCCACATCAAGTCACTTTCTTCCATCTAACCCTATCTGCTGCATCCTCTTCGGTCACACCAACTATCTTCATGTCTTCCTTCACTGTATCCATGAACCTCCTCTTTGGTCTTCCTCTAGTCCTCTTTCCTGGTGGTTCCAAACCCAGCATCCTTCTTCTGATGTACTCTCTCTCTCTCCTCTGCACATGTCCAAACCATCTCAGTCTGACCTCTCTGACTTTAAAACCTCTAACATGTGCTGTTCCTCTGATCCTGTCCATCCTGGTCACTCCCAGAGAGATCCTCAGCATCTTCATCTCTGATACAAACATCTCTGTTTCCTGTCTTTTCCTCAGTGACACTGTCTCTAGACCAATCAGCATGGCCGCTCTCACCACACTGTCTCTAGACCAATCAGCATGGCCGCTCTCACCACACTGTCTCTAGACCAATCAGCATGGCCGCTCTCACCACACTGTCTCTAGACCAATCAGCATGGCCGCTCTCACCACACTGTCTCTAGACCAATCAGCATGGCCGTTCTCACCACACTGTCTCTAGACCAATCAGCATGGCCGCTCTCACCACACTGTCTCTAGACCAATCAGCATGGCCGCTCTCACCACACTGTCTCTAGACCAATCAGCATGGCCGCTCTCACCACACTGTCTCTACTGTAGACCAATCAGCATGGCCGCTCTCACCACACTGTCTCTACTGTAGACCAATCAGCATGGCCACTCTCACCACACTGTCTCTAGACCAATCAGCATGGCCGCTCTCACCACACTGTCTCTAGACCAATCAGCATGGCCACTCTCACCACACTGTCTCTAGACCAATCAGCATGGCCGCTCTCACCACACTGTCTCTAGACCAATCAGCATGGCCGCTCTCACCACGGTTTTGTACACTTTTCCTTTCATTTTAGCTGAAACTCTTCTATCACACATCACACCTGATACTTTCCTCCATCCGTTCCACCCTGCCTGCACACCCTTCTTCATTTCTTTTCCACACTCTCCATTGCTCTGGACTGTTGATCCTAGATACTTAAAATCTTCCACCTTCTTT
>LR738553.1:1678293-1683293 GCA_902685375.1 Neostethus bicornis | reverse complement strand
TGGTCGTGAAATGACGGTAAACAAAAATGAACAAAAAAATATGTTAATTGTTTGTGCTGTTTTATTTTTTCTTAAATTTTAGGAAAACAATTTGGACGATGACGTCATCAAAGATGGCGATGGTCTGGATGACGTCATCATCCAATCTTATTTCTTTAAATTAAAGAAAAGTAAAAACAGCACAAACAATTTACATATTTTTTTGTTTATATTTTTTTCTAAGAGGCGCCAACATCATGTACCTGTAGAGGGTAAACCCACACAGCCGCTAGGAGCACCTGTACAGGTGCACCCCGCCTCTAACAGGCTACAACACCCTGTTCATGAGACCAGTCTACGTGCCCACCTGGTACTCCGCTTCACCTCGTTCTGGTTTCACTTCTGATTTAAAAAAACAGAGATTTTAGATTTTAAGTCTCAAGTTGTTTTTTTTGTTGATAAAATCAAACTCTTAAAAACAGACGCGACGTTTTGAATTAAAACTATCACACACTCACTGATGATCTTTTATTAACACGTTTTTACTTTAATTCTTCAAATATGACGGAAATGATTGTAAAACATGAAAATATGGAACTTAATTAACTTCATTTATATTAAAATAATCTAAAATAACTTCTGAGTGGAATCTAAAAAAAACATCAAAACTAAATCAACTTTCACAAGTTTTGATTTGATGCGTTTTTTTCAACAAAAATTTAAAACAGGATGTAAATAAACTGTTACTTCCTTTTCTCGCCTTTCCCCGCCCCCCGCAGGGTCTGCCTGGTCTCGTCTGAAATCCAGGCAAAGCGGAAATCATCTCAAACACACCTATTGTTCGTTCAGCCGCTCGTCAGCGTTTAATCGTTAATCTGAAGAACAGGATTTTTTTTTCTGGCGCCGCCTGGTGGTTCTGTTTGAAAATAACACGATGTTAAAAATGTGTTAATAATTTCAAACAGAAGCTCCAAGATTTTCTAAAATTCCTGTTTACCCCAGAAAGAGTCATCTGACACCTCTCCCTGACCTACACACTGAGGAGCCTCCTTCTCTCTGAACCAGTACGCCTTCCAAACCACTCTTAAGTGTCTTGTTTTAAAAACTCAATCAGAAGGACGCCTCCACGGAGCTTCAGGTCGTGGTGGTCAATCGACCCCCCGGTGAGGGTTCTAGTCGTTCCAGAGTTTAACACCATGTTAACGTGTAGCTGGTATTTTTAAAACGTATACCCGCCGTCTGATGTTTTAGAAAAACTCTCGTGGTCACACGTAACCGTTTTTAATCTAACCACATCCACACGAACCCATTTAAATACGCTTCTGTGTGAGGTTATAAACATGACAGACCAGTAGATGGCAGTATTTATCTAAACATAAGCTCTGATCGAGGAAGGTTTATGTGACGGAGAAAAACCGACTGGAACGGATTTTTATTCCTTTGATCCTCAAAAAGAAACACGAGCAGCTCAGTGTGTAAAAATATTTTTAAAAAAGCAAGAAAAGATGTGGTTTTTTTTAATTGTTTTTTAGGGGAGCCACGCTGCTCACTGTCTGATATTAAAAACAAAGACATCACAAATGAATGGCAGGTTGTGACGTTTAAAAACACCAGTTATGCATGTCCACACGTAAAACCCGAGTTTTCCAAAATCTTCACTTTGGTCAGAGTTTTCAAATCAACAATTTTCAATGAAAAAAATCTGCGGGTTCGTGTGAATGAAAACGGATAAAAATCTATTGGTTTAACCAGATACCCGTCTACGTGTGGACAGGACCATGCTCTGTTCCGTTCCGTCATCTTCCGCTTGTTCCGGGGTCGGGTCGCGGGGGCAACAGCCTCAAACGGGCAGCCCAGGCCTCTCTCACCCCGACTGCATCCTCCAGCTCACCTGGAAGGATCCCAAGTCGTTCCCCGGCCAGCTGTGAGACATAGTCTCTCCAGCAGGTCCGGGGTCTGCCCCTTGGTCTCTTCCCGGTGAGACGTGCCCGAAACACCTCGCCCGCGAGGCGCTTGGGGGGCATCCTGACCAGATGCCCGAACCACCTCATCTAGCTCCTCTCAACCTGGAGGAGGAGCGGCTCGACCCCGAGCTCCTCCTGGATGGCAGAGCTCCTCACCCGATCTCTGAGTGAGAGCCCAGCCACCCTGTGGAGGAGGGTGGCTGGGCTCCTCCGCAGGGCTCCTCCGCAGGGTGGCTGGGCTCCTCCGCAGGGTGGCAGGGCTCCTCCGCAGGGTGGCTGGGCTCCTCCGCAGGGCTCCTCCGCAGGGTGGCAGGGCTCCTCCGCAGGGTGGCAGGGCTCCTTCGCAGGGTGGCTGGGCTCCTCTGCAGGGTGGCTGGCCTCCTTCGCAGGGTGGCTGGCCTCCTTCGCAGGGTGGCTGGCCTCCTCCGCAGGGTGGCAGGGCTCCTCCGCAGGGTGGCTGGGCTCCTCCGCAGGGTGGCTGGGCTCCTCCGCAGGGTGGCAGGGCTCCTCCGCAGGGTGGCTATAATTTGAAAAACACGGTAGATGAAAAATATTTTCTTGATGAAATGAAACGAGTTTTAAAATGTTTTGGTTCTGATGATGTCATCCCAGGCGGAGGTGGACGATCTGGCAGACCGTGTGGAGCAAGCTAACAGCGCTCTGAGAGGAGACTGGAGCCGCTGGAAGAACACCATGAGAACCGATCTGAGATCAGCCTTCGTCTCC
This sequence comes from Neostethus bicornis, assembly GCA_902685375.1. Taxonomy (NCBI): domain Eukaryota; kingdom Metazoa; phylum Chordata; class Actinopteri; order Atheriniformes; family Phallostethidae; genus Neostethus; species Neostethus bicornis. The sequence continues at coordinate 1,680,624 of LR738553.1, read as the reverse complement.
GCAGCTCAGACCAACGTGGACTACTACCAGAAGGTCTGACACGACAGTTTTTTGGCCCTTTTTCGCACTTTTACTGCGATTTTGCAGATTTTTTTGCAATTTTTGACTAAAAACAGTTTCGAAAAGTTGACAAAAACTTCTTTTTTTGCGACACTTTTGACAAAAAATTGCGACGAAGTCACGAACATTTGCAAAAAAAATCTCAAAATGTCGCCAAAAAGTTGACGAAAATTCGTGATTTTTTTGCAATTTTTTTTTTGTAATTTTTTTGGGCCTTTTTCGCATTTTTTGGCCATTTTATGACTTTTTTCGCGATTTTTGACTAAAAACAGTTTCGTAAGTCGCGAAATTGAAGTTGCGAACATTTGCAAAAAAAATCTCAAAATGTCGCCGAAAAGTTGACAAAAACTCGCAAACTCGCAAATCATCCTTTTTTAGGACGGGGGGGTTGAGCGGGGGTCGGGAACCTTTGGCTCTTTAAACGACTTCCTTTGATTCGCAGATAAATCTTTCGGAATCCAGGAGTCAGCGACGACAAAATATTTCCGATTTTATGTTTTTAATTTTACACATAAAAAGAAATAAATCTGAGTTTAAATGTTATTAAAATCGGAGTCGTTGGTTTTAATCGGAGAACGTGCGGAGAGCATCGAGAGGTCTGAAAGGAGGAACCCAACCCTCGACAGTCAGCCCAGTGAAAAAAAAATATACACAAAAATAAACAAAAAAATATGTCAATTGTTTGTGCTGTTTTACTTTTGTTTAATTTAAATAAATAAGATTTGAACGATGATGTCATACAGCCCCGCCCCTTCTGCCTAAAAATACAAAAAAAAACTCATAAAAATGATGTAGATCGTTTATGCTACGTTTTAGTTTATTTCAATTGTAGGAAAACGATTTGGACGATGACGTCATCAAAAATGGCGACGTCCGGAAGTAAATAACGGTCTGGATGACGTCATCGTCCAAATCGTTTTTCTTAAAATTTAAATAAACTAAAATAGCACAAACGAATTTTTTGCAGCACAAAACAGTAGAAAAAGTTTTCAAAAAAGTCTTCTGGACAGTTTAATTCTTGATCGAGACGTTTTGACTTCCATCCGGAAATCATTTTCAATCTGAATGAAATGGACTGAAAACTGGATCTATTTATACTAACCTGAGTCTTCTTCTTCTCCTTTTGGCATTTCCCTTCAGGGGTCTCCACATCAAGTCAGTTTCTTCCATCTAACCCTATCTGCTGCATCCTCTTCAGTCACACCAACTATCTTCATGTCTTCCTTCACTGTATCCATGAACCTCCTCTTTGGTCTTCCTCTAGTCCTCTTTCCTGGTGGTTCCAAACCCAGCATCCTTCTTCTGATGTACTCTCTCTCTCTCCTCTGTACATGTCCAAACCATCTCAGTCTGACCTCTCTGACTTTAAAACCTCTAACATGTGCTGTTCCTCTGATCCTGTCCATCCTGGTCACTCCCAGAGAGATCCTCAGCATCTTCATCTCTGCTACAAACATCTCTGTTTCCTGTGTTTTCCTCAGTGACACTGTCTCTAGACCAATCAGCATGGCCGCTCTCACTACACTGTCTCTAGATCAATCAGCATGGCCGCTCTCACTACACTGTCTCTAGATCAATCAGCATGGCCGCTCTCACCACACTGTCTCTAGACTAATCAGCATGGCCGCTCTCACCACACTGTCTCTAGACCAATCAGCATGGCCGTTCTCACCACACTGTCTCTAGACCAATCAGCATGGCCGCTCTCACCACACTGTCTCTAGACCAATCAGCATGGCCGCTCTCACCACACTGTCTCTAGACCAATCAGCATGGCCGATCTCAGCACAACTGTCTCTAGACCAATCAGCATGGCCGATCTCAGCACAACTGTCTCTAGACCAATCAGCATGGCCGCTCTCACCACGGTTTTGTACACTTTCTCTTTCATTTTATCTGAAACTCTTCTGTCACACATCACACCTGATACTTTCCTCCACCCGTTCCAGCCTGCTTGAACACGCTTCTTCACCTCTTTTCCACACTCTCCATTGCTCTGGACTGTTGATCCTAGATACTTAAAATCTTCCACCTTCTTTATCTCTTCTCCCTGTAACCTCACTTTTCCATTTGGATCCCTCTCATTCACACATACTAACTTCAGTAAAAGGTAAAAAATAGTAAGGATGGTTTGAAAGAGGGGTGAAGGAAGACATTTTTGTGATGAAAGAAAATCCCTCACTGAATCGGAGTGGAGGCATTAGATATGTTTTGCCCGGGATTTACAGCAGCCTTTTGAAGCCATGGACTAAAGATGACACCTCGTGACTC
>LR738553.1:1668293-1673293 GCA_902685375.1 Neostethus bicornis | reverse complement strand
CTTCCTGGTGTCTCAAAGAGGTGAATCCCCGGATCTTCAGAACGGAGGAAACGTTTAACGTTGTTTGATCAAGACCCTCAATCGAGACCCTCATCAGACCCTCATCAGACCCTCAATCGAGACCCTCATCAGACCCTCATCAGACCCTCAATCGAGACCCTCATCAGACCCTCAATCGAGACCCTCATCAGACCCTCATCAGACCCTCAATCGAGACCCTCATGAGACCCTCAATCGAGACCCTCATCAGACCCTCATCAGACCCTCAATCGAGACCCTCATGAGACCCTCAATCGAGACCCTCATTCGAGACCCTCATCAGACCCTCAATCGAGACCCTCATCAGACCCTCATCAGACCCTCAATCAAGAGCCTCATCAGACCCTCATCAGACCCTCAACCAAGACCCTCAACCAAGACCCTCATCAGACCCTCATCAGACCCTCAATCAAGACCCTCATCAGACCCTCAATCAAGACCCTCATCAGACCCTCATCAGACCCTCATCAGACCCTCAATCAAGACCCTCATCAGACCCTCAATCAAGACCCTCATCAGACCCTCATCAGACCCTCAATCAAGAGCCTCATCAGACCCTTATCAGACCCTCAATCAAGACCCTCATCAGACCCTCATCAGACCCTCAATCAAGACCCTCATCAGACCCTCAATCAAGACCCTCATCAGACCCTCAATCAAGACCCTCATCAGACCCTCATCAGACCCTCAATCAAGACCCTCATCAGACCCTCAATCAAGACCCTCATCAGAGCCTCAGACTGAACCAAAGACCGCCTGCCTGGACAAAGTGATTCAGACCACCACCGTGCCAAAGATCGGACCGCCGGCTCGTCGGACCGCCGGCTCGTCGGACCACCGGCTCGTCGGACGACCGGCTCGTCGGACCACCGGCTCGTCGGACCACCGGCTCGTCGGACGACCGGCTCGTCAGACCGGATTGATCGTGACCAAAGTGATTCATGATGTTTAATCATTTCTAGAAACAGATTTATAATCAATAAAAAAATTTCAGCAAAAAGTCTCTGCTTCGTTTTCTAAAAAAACATAAATCTGTCTTTTGAACCATTTTTTGTCAAAAATGTTACAAAAAGTTGAGAAAAACTTACGTTTGCAAGTTTTCGCAGTTCTTACATTTAAAAATAAATCTAATAATAATAAATAAACTGACCAATAAAACGGGCTCTTCCTGTAAGTACGTTATCCTCCATTTTTAATCCTCTGAAATATTTATTTTATTTATTTAAATAAAGAAAAAACAACAAGCTCCTTCCATGCGGCTCTCTGAGGTGTTTTTTTTTTTTTTCTCCAGTTTTATTTTTAGAAGCTGAAGCTCCTTCGATGTAACAACATGTCATATCGTATGTAAATAATGAGTTCCATAGATCCACCGCTAGAGGGCGATCATGTTCATTATGTAGAAACCAGAGAGTGAGACCAGGACCCCGTTCCAAGAAGGAGGATTTGTTGAAACTCAAAGTTTGTGGAAAACTCAGACTTTTCGGTTTCAGAAAGGGAGGTAACTTAAACCAGTAAACTCTGGGTTAGTTAAGCCGGTTTCAAGAAGAGAGTTAATCAAAACTCAGAGTCGGTTACTAGGGCAACTGACTCAGCAAACCAAACCTGGTCGGTAGCAGGTTTACTTGAGGAAACCCAGAGTTTTTCTCGGTCTCCTTTTTAAAGTGAACAGGGTTTAAATAAACCTTCCTCGTTCAATCTGTTTGAACATTGATGAAAATAAAGTATGTAAATAATAATAATAAAAAAACACCGGTTTCCTTCACGATGAGACCAAAATGTCCTTTTCTAGATCATCCTGTAGATGAGGACGCTGGATGAATTAACAGGGAATTTAATTAATGCCACAAAATAATTTTGAGACCACGAGTTAATTTTCTATCATGTTAATTTGAGCGGTACCGTTTTTCTTGAGACTCCATGACATACATTAATAATCTTATCCATCCGTACATCAGACACGTCACACACTGTCGTGGTTCCCTCGAGCCACCACCAGAGGGAGCCAGGGACCATCTCACCTTTTCCCCAATTCTGGCTAATTAGACAATCAGCACCTGTGGGCTCACCTGGATCCAATCTTCTGGCTGCCTATTTGAAGGCAGTCTCACCTGTCTTCTTGGTCAGGTCTTACAATCACCTCTCTCAGCCAGGTCACCCTGGTTCCCTGACCATGTTTATTATTTTGGATTTAGTTGGACTTTTGAAAACCTTAAGTTAATTATGTTTTTCTTTACAGACTTTCCTGATTTAAGAAATAAACCATGTTCAAAGTCCTTCAAGGTCCTCCTCTTTCCACCATCCTTCTCCTACCACATCACACACTCTTGTAGGGTTTGGTCGAGCTGAAGTTAAACTGGACTCATTTTTACAAAAATATCCACACATTAAAATCCGAGACCATCCGGACTAAAATGGAGCCAGAGGCAGGATCCTCCCAGGTCAGGGACAGGGTCGTGATCCAAGGGGAGGAGTTTAAGTTAGGGGTGTGCGATACCGCAAGTTTTGGTATCGATCCGATACCAAGTAAACACAGACCAATATCGCCGATATCGATACCGATATTTAAATTTTTTTAAATGATTATTTTTGCATGGTTTGGGTCATATATATAATATGTATATGTATAAACACAGGTTGGTAGATCCATAGAAGTGACCAGTTACAAACAAATGTTGACTAATGTTAAAGATGTTTATGTTGGTTTTTCACATCTCTGTTAATGAGCGCTGCCTCTGGGAAACAGAAGGGGTCAGGGTTTTCTCCTCCGTTTCTCAAGTTTTTCTTTGGGGTGATTCTTTAATATATTTAACAGCCTTTCTGCACATGGTGCCTCAAAGTACAGCCACACCATACTTCTCTTTTTTCCATCTCTTTCTACTTTTACCGACTTGCGTTTTTTGTTTTTTTCTCCGAGTCGCTGAGTCATGTGACAAGTCAAAGCGAATGAGAGGAGAGAGGGGACGGGGCCGCCTCGCTTTAGCATACAGGCGCTACACACAGTGTTTACACATATTTTGCAGACAAATCAGTTAGGTTAACTTTTTGAAAAAAAAAAAAAAAAAGGAAAACAAAAACGGCAAAGTGCGAGGTGTAAAACTTCAACCAAAGTATCAATATTTTAGTTGGAGTATCGATCGATATCGATACTGGCGTTGGTATCGATATTATCGATATTAGGATCGATCCGCCCACCCCTAGTTTAAGTACTTCAGGGTCTTGTTCACATCAGAGGAAGGACATGGCTCGGTGGGTGAACGGTCTTTTCAGCCACGGACATTTGAGCCAAAAAACTGCAACCTGGGTGCAACTATTTATTTACGATAAAAAAATTTAGTGTTTATTTACGATAAAAAAATTTACATAAATTACATAAAATATCAAATTTTTTTAAAAATATCAGAATTTTTTATTTGAGCCATGAGATAAAAATGACTAAAACCAATTATTTTCTGTAGTGCAACTTCTTTTTACATAAAATATCACAATTTTCTACATAAAATAGGTTTTTGGCCTAAATGTCCGAGGCTGAAATGTCTTAAATTCGGGGGCGCACGTGGCTCAAATATCCTAGAACCGGCTCAGTGGGTAGGGCAACCGTCCCGTAACCGTAAGGTCGCAGGTTCGATCCGCCATCCAGAGGGCATGCCGAGGTGTCCTTGAGCAAGATACTGAATCCCCAGTTTGCTTCTGATGATAGTGGTTTACGCCTTGCATGGCGGCTCCCATCATCAGGAAGGAATATGTGTGTGTGTGTGTGTGTGTGTGTGTGTGTGTGTGTGTGTGTGTTTCTGGAATGAAGTGAATGAATATGTAAAGCATCTTTGAGTACCGAGAAAAACGCTAGATAAGTTACCATATTTTCCACACCATGAGACGCACCGCATTATAAGGCGCTACAGTAAAAGTTGTTTGTCCTCTAACTGTGTTCATCTCGCTTTGTTCCCATGGAAACTCTGTTTAATCTTCTTTACTTGGCGCAGCACATCCTCTCGCTTCCTCCACTTTCTCACTATTGATTCATTGATGTTAAACTCTGTCGCTGCGGCCAGAGGTAAGATCTTAAGCCCCACCCAAAATTCGGGTCGGGCTTCTCTCTCGGTGTGTGAACTAAAGTAAGGAATAAAATTAAAACAGAGAAGTAATGTTTAAACAGGATCCACAGAGCCTGGACGTGTGGAGCTGAGCTTCTTCATGTGGAGTCTTCATGGACGTGTGGAGCTGAGCTCCTTCATGTGGAGTCTTCATGGACGTGTGGAGCTGAGCTCCTTCATGTGGAGTCTTCATGGACGTGTGGAGCTGAGCTCCTTCATGTGGAGTCTTCATGGACGTGTGGAGCTGAGCTCCTTCGTGTGGAGTCTTCATGGACGTGTGGAGCTGAGCTCCTTCATGTGGAGTCTTCATGGACGTGTGGAGCTGAGCTCCTTCATGTGGAGTCTTCATGGACGTGTGGAGCTGAGCTCCTTCATGTGGAGTCTTCATGGACGTGTGGAGCTGAGCTCCTTCATGTGGAGTCTTCATGGACGTGTGGAGCTGAGCTCCTTCATGTGGAGTCTTCATGGACGTGTGGAGCTGAGCTCCTTCATGTGGAGTCTTCGTGGACGTGTGGAGCTGAGCTCCTTCATGTGGAGTCTTCATGGACGTGTGGAGCTGAGCTCCTTCATGTGGAGTCTTCATGGACGTGTGGAGCTGAGCTCCTTCATGTGGAGTCTTCATGGACGTGTGGAGCTGAGCTCCTTCACGTGGAGTCTTCATGGACGTGTGGAGCTGAGCTCCTTCATGTGGAGTCTTCATGGACGTGTGGAGCTGAGCTCCTTCATGTGGAGTCTTCATGGACGTGTGGAGCTGAGCTCCTTCGTGTGGAGTCTTCATGGACGTGTGGAGCTGAGCTCCTTCATGTGGAGTCTTCATGGACGTGTGGAGCTGAGCTCCTTCGTGTGGAGTCTTCATGGACGTGTGGAGCT
>LR738553.1:1600793-1660793 GCA_902685375.1 Neostethus bicornis | reverse complement strand
CTACCCTCACCATGGTAACCAGGATCTACGTTCCTACCCTCACCATGGTAACCAGGGTCTACATTCCTACCCTCACCATGGTAACCAGGATCTATGTTCCTACCCTCACCATGGTAACCAGGATCTACGTTCTTACCCTCACCATGGTAACCATGATCGATGTTCCTACCCTCACCATGGTAACCAGCTGTGGGTGGTGACCAAAAGAATGAGATCGCGGGTACAAGCGGCAGAAATGAGCTTCCTCCACAGGGTGGCTGGGCTCTCACTCAGAGATCGGGTGAGGAGCTCTGCCATCTGGGAGGAGCTCGGTGTCGAGCCGCTCCTCCTCCAGGTCGAGAGGAGCCAGATGGGGTGGTTCAGGCATCTGGTCAGGATGCCCCCCGAGCGCCTTGCGGGCGAAGTGTTTCGGGCACGTCCCACCGGGAGGAGACCAAGGGGTAGACCCCGGACCCGACGGAACGGAAGGTTGTACCGTGTATGTGTGAACCAGCCTTACAACGCTCAGCAACGCTGAGAAGGATGAGCGAGCGAGGCAGGGACGAGGAACAGGAGGTATCAGGGTGGTTCAGGGCGAGGGCTGTCATTGGCCGAAAAAGAGGGGGTGTGGTCTGAAAATCTGCACCTATATACACTAGCATAGTGCTAACTTACTGCTAGCATAGTGCTAACGTAGTGCTAGCATAGTGCTAACATAGTGCTAACATAGTGCTAGCATAGTCCTGGCATAGTGCTAACATAGAGCTAAAATAGTGCTAACATAGTGCTAACATAGTGCTAACATAGTGCTAGCATGGTGCTAACATAGTGCTAACATAGTGCTAACACAGTGCTAACATAGTGCTAACGTAGTGCTAGCATAGTGCTAACATAGTGCTAACATAGTGCTAACATAGTGCTAGCATAGTCCTGGCATAGTGCTAACATAGAGCTAACATAGTGCTAACATAGTGCTAGCATAGTGCTAACATAGTGCTAACATAGTGCTAACATAGTGCTAGCTACCTAATTGGACTGAACCATTTATTTTCTTTAGGGGTGAAACTGGTTTTTGTTAGCTTAGATTTAAGCTGTTTTGTTAACCCCCCTTCTTTGTGTTGCAGTGGTTCAGTATTCTTTCATTTAAGGTCATGCTGTTCTCAGTCAGTTAGGTCTGTTTGTTTGAGTTTGTTTCCATCATGTCTGTTTGTTTCCATCATGTCTGTTTGTTTCCATCATGTCTGTTTGTTTCCATCATGGAAAACCATGACCATCCTCTCTACCCACTCCTGGACGAACAGCAGAGCTCCTTCTCCAAGAGGCTCAGACAGCTCCGCTCCAGAACATCTCGTTACAGAAGGTCTTTCTTTCGTACGTGATCGGACTCTACAACGACTCACTTAGCAGATAGGAAGTTGTTGCTGTGACACACAAATTTCCCATGTGTGGGATCATTAAAGTAGATTCTGATACTTTGTCAGATTGTTTTTTGTCCTGATCTAGTTTTGTACTTTCACCAGAGTCTGACCCCTCCCTGGAAGTCTGGTACCTCTTTTATCTGTGAGTCTTGGTTTCTTGTCCACCTGGCCTGGCTCTTCCCACGGTTCTCCCCACGGCTCTCGCCACGGCTCTCACCATGTCAGGTTGGTTTCACGACATCTCTCCTTTCAGTTAAACCCTGACTTTATGGCTCTTGTAGAGTGGGGTCCCTGTGCAGGTCCGTGTGTTGGATGTGTGTGTGTGTGTGTGTGTGTGTGTGTATGTGTGTGTGTGTGTGTGTGTGTGTGTGTGTGTGTGTACCTGTGAGGCGATGTACTTCTCCAGCGGGGATTCCACTCGACCCACGCTCAGCATGTTGGCGTGCTGCTCGGCTGGAGTCTCTCCCCCCAAAAGTAACTTTCCTCTGAAGTTATGGACGACACACACAACCTGAAAAAGAAACACACACACACACACACACACACACACACACACACCTGAAAAACAGAATCCTTTAAAATCAACACACACACACACACCACCTAAAAAAGAGAATCATTTATAATACACACACACACACACACACACACACACATACACACACCACCTAAAAAAGAAACACACACACACACCTGAAAAAGAGAATCATTTATAATACACACACACACACACACACACACACACACACACACACACATACACACACCACCTAAAAAAGAAACACACACACACACACCTGAAAAACAGAATCATTTATAATACACACACACACACACACACACACACACACACACATACACACACACACCACCTAAAAAAGAAACACACACACACCACCAAAAAAGAGAACCTTAAATATCAATACACACACACACACACACCACCTAAAAAAGAAACACACACACCACCTAAAAAACAGAATGTTAAATATCAACACACACACACACACACACACGCCACATAAAAAACAGAATGTTAAACATCAACACACACACACAAATACACACATACAAACACACACACCACCTAAAAAACAGAATGTTAAACATCAACACACACACACATACACACATACATACACACACACACACACACACACACACAACCTAAAAAACAGAATGTTAAACATCAACACACACACACACACACACACACACACACATACACACACACACATACACACACACACACACACACACACACACACACACACATACATACACACACACACACACACCACCTAAAAAAGAGAATGTTAAACATCAACACACTTACACACACACATACATACACACACACACACACACACACACACACACATACACACACCACCTAAAAAAGAAACACACACACACACACCTGAAAAAGAGAATCATTTATAATACACACACACACACACACACACACACACCACCTAAAAAAGAAACACACACACACACACCACCTAAAAAAGAAACACACACACACCACCTAAAAAACAGAATGTTAAATATCAACACACACACACACACACGCCACCTAAAAAACAGAATGTTAAGCATCAACACACACACACAAATACACACATACAAACACACACACCACCTAAAAAACAGAATGTTAAACATCAACACACACACACATACACACACACACACACACACACACACATACACACATACATACACACACACACACACACAACCTAAAAAACAGAATGTTAAACATCAACACACACACACACACACACACACACACATACACACACACACATGCACACACACACACACACACACACACATACACACATACATACACACACACACACACACACACACACACCACCTAAAAAAGAGAATGTTAAACATCAACACACTTACACACACACACACATACACACACACATACACACACACACACACTCTGTGCACCAAACCCTCCTCCCAAACCTCCCTCCTAATCCTGCCTTATTCAGCACACCTGGTCCTCCCTCTCCGTGATGTCTCCACCTGTGTCTCGTCGTCCCCTCTCGTTATTTAACCCCTGGTGTTTATGTTCTTCTCTCCTGCAGCCATGACGGTGTCCCTCCTCATCTGTTCCCTCAGTCTCATGTTTCCTCTTCGATGGCGCCTCTGTTTGATATGCTGAGCATGCCCAGGTCGGTATGACCTGCCCTCCTGCTTACCCTGACTTTAGGAAACTGGGGGGGTCACCGGTTGGATCCCCCACCCAGAATTCATCCCAAGGTGTCCCAGAGTAAGACACCGACCTCCCGATGTCTCCTGATGGTGGTTTCCAGCCCGCATGCCAGCTTCCACCATCAGGTATGAATGTAGAAAAAGTTTTAAAAATATCTTCTGGACAGTTTAATTCTTGATCGAGACGTTTCGACTTCCATCCAGAAATCATTTTCAATCTGAATGAAATGGACTGAAAACTGGATCTATTTATACTAACCTGAGTAAAAGATAAAAAAATAGTAAGAAGTGCTCGACCAATGAGCCTGTGTTACCTATGATGGCTGTGAATGGCTCCTATTGTAGCCACAGACCAGTAAACGAACCCAATTATAAAAATACTAAAAGCCTAGTGAATAGAAATTCCTGCTAACAAGAAGCGTGAAACTGGGTCACGAGGTGTCATCTTTAGTTCATGGCTTCAAAAGGCTGCTGTAAATCCCGGGCAGAACATATCTAATGCCTCCACTCCGATTCAGTGAGGGACTCTCTTTCATCACAAAGATGGCTTCTTTCACCCCTCTTTCAAACCATCCTTTCTCTCTACTTAGAATCTTCACCTCACTGTCCTCAAAAGTGTGTTTGGTGGATTTAAGATGCAGATGTACGGCAGAACATGTAATATTTTGCCCTACACTACCCTCTACTGCCTGGTGGAGAGCTATCTCTGTAGAGCAGGGGTGGGCAAACTGCGGCCCGTTAAACGGTTTAATCCGGCCCGCCAAACATGAAAAATTAAATAAATAAACCTTGTTAATGTTTTATTTTCCTTGTAATTCTGATTGTTGGTCACTAGATGGCACCAAAAACACCAACACTGCTCCCAATAAAATGTGTGTGTCTCAATGACGCCCCACAAAATAAACAGTGTGTACAGATATGGAAAGACATCAGGGTCAATACACACACGTAAACAAGCGTGAGGACCATGGTCTCGGATTTGGAGGTACTAACTCCCATCCCGGCCGCTTCACACTCTTCAGCAAATCAATCCAGTGAGAGCTGGAGATCACGGTCCGATGAAACAAACAGGACCACGTCATCCACAAAAAGCAGAGATCCAATCCTGAGGTCACCAAACTGGATCCTTCCAACCGGATCCCTCCAACTGGATCCTTCCAACCGGATCCTTCCAACCGGATCCCTCCAACTGGATCCTTCCAACCGGATCCTTCCAACCGGATCCTTCCAACCGGATCCCTCCAACGTCTCATTTAACATTTAGTGCTTGTTTAAAATTTAGCATCATTCTATTGGTCTAATCTAGAGGTTACCAAAACATGCCATCCATCTGATCCTGTTCCCCTGGTCAAATGTTAGAACTCAATAAGGCCCGCCAACCAAAACATTTGGCCACCCTTGCTGTAGAGTCATCAGAAATACTATGTGTAGCTAAGCTACACAAACACACACGCTGTACCCACCAGGAAAATAGCAATGGCCGTTCCGATGATGAAGCCGGCGATGACGTCCGACCAGTGGTTCCGGTACTCGGCCACTCGGTTGAGACCAGTGAGGAAGGCCAGACACATGAAGCCTAAGGACAGGACGGGTTTAGCCAGACGGGTCCCCTTCGCCTGCACCGTACACGTCACGTACATCTGCCAAGAAGATGAGAGAAGGCCATCAGAGTGGTGACGCTGGCATCAGACACACAGTGGGTCAAAATGATTTCAGAGGTCGGGATGGTTCCATACACACCATCATCTACCTGGACCTTATGAGGGCAACCATTTTATTGAGCTTCGCTGGGACGATCATAACAAAAACATGGGTCATTTTATTGGCTTGAAAATTCAGTATTTAGTGAGACAGTGACAGTGTGGTGAGAGCAGCCATGCTGATTGGTCTAGAGACAGTGTGGTGAGAGCAGCCATGCTGATTGGTCTAGAGACAGTGTGGTGAGAGCGGCCATGCTGATTGGTCTAGAGACAGTGTGGTGAGAGCGGCCATGCTGATTGGTCTAGAGACAGTGTGGTGAGAGCGGCCATGCTGATTGGTCTAGAGACAGTGTGGTGAGAGCGGCCATGCTGATTGGTCTAGAGACAGTGTAGTGAGAGCGGCCATGCTGATTGGTTTAGAGACAGTGTGGTGAGAGCGGCCATGCTGATTGGTCTAGAGACAGTGTCACTGATTCAAAGACAGGAAACAGAGATGTTTGTAGCAGAGATGAAGATGCTGAGGATCTCTCTGGGAGTGACCAGGATGGACAGGATCAGAGGAACAGCACATGTTAGAGGTTTTAAAGTCAGAGAGGTCAGACTCAGATGGTTTGGACATGTACAGAGGAGAGAGAGAGAGTACATCAGAGAAGGATGCTGGGTTTGGAACCACCAGGAAAGAGGACTAGAGGAAGACCAAAGAGGAGGTTCATGGATACAGTGAAGGAAGACATGAAGATAGTTGGTGTGACTGAAGAGGATGCAGGAGATAGGGTTAGATGGAAGAAACTGACTTGCTGTGGCGCCCCCTGAAGGGAGATAGAGGAAGGAGAAGATGTAACAATAACAAAATCAATGCGGCTCTTTAGCGACAAAAATGTGACAAAACGTTTGCAAGTTTCTGTTTCTGAGATAAAAATGTAACAAAATAAAAGGCAGTCAGTCTGCCACATTTCTGCCAATTACGTGTGAACTCTGTGAAAATAAAAAGCACAGCGGCTGCATTCTGTCTCTCACTGTGGCACCACCCCCACAATGCAGGACGTTCACATGGTCTGCACCATGGAAACCATTCCGTCCGCTACACGTCCATAAGCTAAAAAAAAATAAAAAATGAATTACTCTCTTCATTCCTCACCGCGCTGCACTCCTTACACCGCAGCAGGCTGCCCTTCTACAGCACCAATGGTGGGAGAAGCGGGGGTTAGGTGTCTTCTCCAAGGACCCTCGACGTGCTCTCTGTGGGACGCGAACTCGCGAACTAGCGGGCTAAAGTTCATATCTAGCTCGCTAAATGTTCGAATCTGGCACAACACCCTGCAGCCAGGAGAAAGTCACACGCTATGGCAGCGACCACAATGAAGGGGGTTGGTGGTCGGAAGCGACGTGATGGTCTACAGACATACTTTATAAATAACCAGTCAGAGAATAAAACGGAATGCATTGTGGGAGACGAATGTAAATGTGGACACAAAATGGTGAGAGGAAAAAAGTGTGAATGGTGGAAAGAATACCACTGATCTCAAGTGGCATCTAGAAGCTCATCACCCTGATTCATGCCAACATGAGTCTAAGTCCTACTGGGGTGGAGACTAACCCTGACTCCTGTTTAAAGCTCAGCAGGGTTGGCTTATTTTTTAAAATAACCTGCATCATAACAGCAGCTCAGTGGTTAGAGCGTTCACGTGCGGACCGGAAGTTCATGGGTTTGCGTCCCACAGAGAGCACGTCTAGGGTCCTTGGAGAAGACACCTAACCCCCACTTCTCCCACCATTGGTGCCGTTGAAGGGCAGCCTGCTGCGGTATAAGGAGTGCAGCACGGTGAGGGATGAATAGAGTCATTCTTTTTTTTTTTATCATTCTCATTAATTAAACCACAATCGTTATTGTCAGAAAATTTGTTGTTCTTTTTTTTTTTTTAAAATAAAACTAGACTAAAAACTAAAACATATAGAGAAACTAAAATACGACTAAAACTGTCGTGGTTCCCTCGAGCCACCACCAGAGGGAGCCAGGGACCATCTCACCTTTCCCCCAATTCTGGCTAATTAGACAATCAGCACCTGTGGGCTCACCTGGATCTAATCTTCTGGCTGCCTATTTGAAGGCAGTCTCACCAGCCTTCTTTGTCAGGTCTTACTACCACCTCTCCCAGCCAGGTCACCCTGGTTGCCTGACCATGTTTGGTATTTTGGATTTAGTTGGACTTTTGAAAACATTAAGTTAATCAGTTTTTCTTTACAGACATTCCTGCAATAACCAAATAAATCATGTTCCAAGTCCTGCATTTGGGTCCTCCTCTTTCCACCATCCCTTCCCCACCACAACAAAAACTTAAATTAAAATTCATTCCAAAGACTGAAACTAAAACTCAGATGGCTGCAAAAAAAAACAACATCACCATGGCAACTGTCAACAACTTCAATTCATTTATATTCCTTCCAATCGACGTGTCAGTTCATCCATAGAGCGTACAGAGGTTTGTAATGTAGCTGCAGCAGTCTGTAAAACTCAGCTCTCACAGTCTTGAGGGCTCGAGGCCAGAGTTTGACACGTTTGAGTTGGACTTAACGAGACCAGTGAGAACGTACGAATCCAGAGGACTGAGAGACCGTCTGAGAACGTTCTGATGAGTCCTGAACGGAACGTCAGAACCTTCATTATCATTTAAAACCAACAGTAGAAATAATTCTGCAGATAAAACGTCTGAGGATGAAACAGGATGCTGAAGTTTTCCTGGTGCATAAATAATAACCCTGCTGGGGAGGACGCTCTGATCTTCAGGCTGATGCAGCAGATGCTCTCTCAGGGTCTAATTGTAGTTTTCAGGGAGTCCTCCAGGACCGGATCGCTCACTTCTTACTCTTTGATTTATTTATTCATCGTCTCATTAAGATTCACACTCGTGTTCGACTGAAAAACAGTTTATTTATAACCCGAATGAGTCAGAAACGAAACGAAATGAAAAAAATTAAACTTGTATTTTATTCACAGAAAAATTTAGAAAACATTTCAAATGTTGAAACTGAAACATTCTTTTCGGGTAACCGCCCACAGATCGGTTACCCGAGGGTAGGAACGTAGATCCTGGTTACTATGGTGAGGGTAGGAACGTAGATCCTGGTTACCATGGTGAGGGTAGGAACGTAGATCCTGGTTACCATGGTGAGGGTAGGAACGTAGATCCTGGTTACCATGGTGAGGGTAGGAACGTAGATCCTGGTTACCATGGTGAGGGTAGGAACGTAGATCCTGGTTACCATGGTGAGGGTAGGAACGTAGATCCTGGTTACCATGGTGAGGGTAGGAACGTAGATCCTGATTACCATGGTGGGGGTAGGAACGTAGATCCTGGTTACCATGGTGAGGGTAGGAACATAGATCCTGGTTACCATGGTGAGGGTAGGAACGTAGATCCTGGTTACCATGGTGAGGGTAGGAACGTAGATCCTGGTTACCATGGTGAGGGTAGGAACGTAGATCCTGGTTACCATGGTGAGGGTAGGAATGTAGATCCTGGTTACCATGGTGAGGGTAGGAACGTAGATCCTGATTACCATGGTGGGGGTAGGAACGTAGATCCTGGTTACCATGGTGAGGGTAGGAACATAGATCCTGGTTACCATGGTGAGGGTAGGAACGTAGATCCTGGTTACCATGGTGAGGGTAGGAACGTAGATCCTGGTTACCATGGTGAGGGTAGGAACGTAGATCCTGGTTACTATGGTGAGGGTTGGAACGTAGATCCTGGTTACCATGGTGAGGGTAGGAACGTAGATCCTGGTTACCATGGTGAGGGGAGGAACGTAGATCCTGGTTACCATGGTGAGGGTAGGAACGTAGATCCTGGTTACCATGGTGAGGGTAGGAACGTAGATCCTGGTTACCATGGTGAGGGTAGGAACGTAGATCCTGGTTACTATGGTGAGGGTTGACACGTAGATCCTGGTTACCATGGTGAGGGTAGGAACGTAGATCCTGGTTACCATGGTGAGGGTAGAATGTAGATCCTAGTTACCATGGTGAGGGTAGGAACGTAGATCCTGGTTACCATGGTGAGGGTAGGAACGTAGATCCTGGTTACCATGGTGAGGGTAGGAACGTAGATCCTGGTTACCATGGTGAGGGTAGGAAGTAGATCCTGGTTACCATGGTGAGGGTAGAATGTAGATCCTGGTTACGCCTAGCTTGGTTTCGAGCCGCTCCTCCTCCATGTCGAGAGAAGCCAGATGAGGTGGTTCGGACACACTGATCACCATGACGTAGCTCCTTCTCATTGGTCAGAAACAAGCCTGTGTCTCAAACCCATAGCCAGAGGGGTTCAAAGCCGGTCCTGGGGGGCCTCACGCTGTTCTGATGGTTTTCAATGTGTTCCTGGTTCCAAACAGGAAGTGAATCAACAGCCAATCAAATTCTGCCTCATGACTCGTTAACCTGGATCAGGTGTGAAGATGTAAGAACACATGGAAAACCTTCAGGACCGGATTAGGACTCCTTTCCCCATCGCCATGGAAACGAAGCTCAAGTCGGAGCATTCATCTCTGCCATTGGCCTTCACTGGCTGACCTACATTCCAGAGCCAAGTTGCACCGGGTATTATGGGATGTAACTGCATGGAAAGTTCTGGAGAGATGATTTGCATGGGTAAGAGGGTACCAGCATATGGGGGTAACTCCCCTCAGCACCAGCGTATGAGGGTAACCCTCCTCAGCACCAGCGTATGGAGGGTAACCCTCCTCAGCACCAGCGTATGAGGGTAACCCTCCTCAGCACCAGCGTATGAGGGTAACCCTCCTCAGCACCAGCATATGGGGATAACTGTCCTCAGCACCAGCGTATGAGGGTAACCCTCCTCAGCACCAGCATATGGGGGTAACCCTCCTCAGCACCAGCATATGGGGGTAACTCCCCTCAGCACCAGCGTATGGAGGGTAACCCTCCTCAGCACCAGCGTATGAGGGTAACCCTCCTCAGCACCAGCGTATGGAGGGTAACCCTCCTCAGCACCAGCGTATGAGGGTAACCCTCCTCAGCACCAGCGTATGAGGGTAACCCTCCTCAGCACCAGGGTATGGGGGTAACCCTCCTCAGCACCAGAGTATGGGGTAACCCTCCTCAGCACCAGCATATGGGGGTAACCCTCCTCAGCACCAGGGTATGGGGTAACCCTCCTCAGCACCAGCGTATGGAGGGTAACCCTCCTCAGCACCAGGGTATGGAGGGTAACCCTCCTCAGCACCAGAGTATGGGGTAACCCTCCTCAGCACCAGGGTATGGGGGTAACCCTCCTCAGCACCAGGGTATGGGGGTAACCCTCCTCAGCACCAGCATATGGGGGTAACCCTCCTCAGCACCAGAGTATGGAGGGTAACCCTCCTCAGCACCAGAGTATGGGGTAACCCTCCTCAGCACCAGGGTATGGAGGGTAACCCTCCTCAGCACCAGAGTATGGGGTAACCCTCCTCAGCACCAGGGTATGGGGTAACCCTCCTCAGCACCAGGGTATGGAGGGTAACCCTCCTCAGCACCAGGGTATGGAGGGTAACCCTCCTCAGCACCAGAGTATGGGGTAACCCTCCTCAGCACCAGGGTATGGGGGTAACCCTCCTCAGCACCAGCATATGGGGGTAACCCTCCTCAGCACCAGGGTATGGGGGTAACCCTCCTCAGCACCAGGGTATGGGGGTAACCCTCCTCAGCACCAGCATATGGGGGTAACCCTCCTCAGCTCACCCACTGATAGAAGTTTAAACTGAAACCTGTGTCTTCTTCTCCTTTTGATCGTCTTCTCACTATTTTATTTTTTTTTAACTTTGGGCAAAATATTGTATGAACCAAAATGCAGGAAAATGAGTCTTGATTTTCTAAATGATCTTTGGGGGGTGGTGGTAGGGGGTGGAATGCCCCCAGACCCGTATACTGGCGAGCACCCCAGGTCCCGTTTTGTCTATGACCTCATGTCTTTTAGAAAATCCTGGCTCCGCCCCTGACGATACTCTGCTCGTCTTGACTCCATGCGAAGTCAGTCATACGTGACACGAAGAAATAAACATGAATATTTCTTTTAATAAAAGATGTTGACAAATATAAAAAAAAACAATTGAGAAGTTTCAATAAAGCTTTTGTAGATTTGTTGTTTCATAAATAAATAAATAAAGAATTCCTCTCTTCATCCCTCACCGTGCTGCACTCCTTACACCGCAGCAGGCTGCCCTTCAACGGCACCAATGGTGGGAGAAGCGGGGGTTAGGTGTCTTCTCCAAGGACCCTAGACGTGCTCTCTGTGGGACGCAAACCTGTGACCTTCTGGTCCGCGGGCGAACGCTCTAACCACTGAGCTGCCGTCTCCAAAAATGCACACAAAGTTGAATTAAACACGTTTAGTGTTTTAGTGCTAAACTAAGCTACGAAAAAAAAAATATTAAAAACCATTAGTCGCTCCCAAAATTTTTGATTTAGTTAAAGTTACTCTCGGAGTAAAAAAAGGGTGGAGACCCCTGGTATAGACCAATCAGCACGGTCGCTCTCACCACACTGTCTCTAGACCAATCAGCATGGCCGCTCTCACCACACTGTCTCTAGACCAATCAGCATGGCCGCTCTCACCACACTGTCTCTAGACCAATCAGCATGGCCGCTCTCACCACACTGTCTCTAGACCAATCAGCATGGCCGCTCTCATCACGGTTTATCTGAAACTCTTCTGTCACACATCACACCTGATACTTTTCTCTCCCCGTTGCAGCCTGCCTGCACACGCTTCTTCACCTCTTTTCCAGACTTCACTGTCCTCCAGTAAAACAAACACACATGTATCTGTTCTTGACTTGATGAAGTTTTAAAACTTATATTTTATTTTGTTAAATTCACAGTAAAAAGCTGAACTTTTTGCGTCACTACTTTTTCAAAATGTTTTTTTTTTTGTTACATTTTCAAAATGAATTTTAAAACTACAGTAATTCCACGTCTATAAGGCGCACTTAAAAGTCTTAGATTTTCTTCAAAATGAGCGGTGCGCCTTTTTGTGTGGTTCGCCTTGTGTGTGAGAAAAGGCGGAGCTAAAAGAAAACGCGGTGCCCGCGAGGCGGACCTGAAAGAAAAGACATGAGAACGTTAAAGAGTGAAGTGTGGGCGTGGATTGTGTATAAAAAAGGAATGTGCTGTATGAACAACATGGCTGTTTTAACCCTGAAAATGGCAAAGAGACACGTTTATGACGCTCAGTTTAAACTGAAGGCGATCAGCTACGCGGAGGAACATGGGAATAGAGCCGCCGCGAGAAATTTTAGCATTAACGAGTCAATGGATTGTAGATGCTTGGACTAACGTGTCTGCTGGTACTGTTATCCGAGCTTTCTCAAAAGCTGGTATCCTTTCTGAGGAGCCGCACAGTACAGACAGTGACTTTGACAGCGAGGAGTGAAGTGGACCTGCTCTGAAACAGAGGATGAGGACTTTGATGGATTTGAATAAAGACTATTACCGGTAATGTGTTTGTTTAGTATCGTTACTACTTAAATAAAACACAACCAAACTCAGTTTTACTCCCGATCTATTTTTTAATACACACATTTACATGCTTGTGTGTGTGTTGTTGTAAGGCGGTGTGTGACTGAGACTGTGCCTTTTCGTACGGTACGCCTACTGGTCGTGAAATTACGGTATCTTGTTTTTTCGGGGATGTTTGAGGCTGCAATACCAGAATCAGACACTAGAGATAATGCCTGTATCTGACATGTGTCAGCAAGCAGCTGCAGATCTGATTGGAGGACAGATATGAACCTCAACATTCATCCATTCACTTAGCAGATAGAAAGTTGTTGCTGTGACACACAAATTTCCCATGAGTGGGATCATTAAAGTAGATTCTGATTCCTGATGAACGGCTCAGAAGATCAATGAACTTTTTTTCTCTGTTTTTGTACCTTTTTTTTATCTTCAGAGTGAAGCCCGTTGAGACAATTAGTAACATTGGGCTGTACAAATAAAGTAGAATTAAAGTTTAATCTGGAACTAATCCCCATAATTTTCTGAGCAGACATTGAGAATAAATGTGAGGAACAGGACTGGACACACGTACAAGAATAAAATGACTGTTCTGTGTTTGGATGCTTCCAGTAAGCGTCTGTGAGCCTGTCTGTAGTTCTGAGTGTGAACATGGTGGACACAGTGCTGCTACATGTGGAGGATTAATTTGTTTATTAATAATGGGGGAGACGGTGGCCGCGTGGTTAGAGCGTTCACCCGCGGACCGTAAGGTCGCGGGTTCTTGTCCCACGGAGAGCACGTCTAGGGTCCTTGGAGAAGACACCTAACCCCTGCTTCTCCCACCATTGGCACTGTTGAAGGGAAGCATGCTGCGGTGTAAGGAGTGCAGCACGGAGAGGGATGAAGAGAGTAATTCATTTTTTTTTTTTTTAATTAGAACGTTTCTATGTCTTATTTTTGGGATGAAGATTTAAAACATCAGTGTTTTCCTTCTTTAAAGTTTTAGATTCCCATAAAAAAACCCAAATAAATTTTAATTTAACACAAACTGTTCTCTTTAACATGATGACTCAAACCCCTGACCTTCTTGCTGTGAGGCCGCGGTGTTAACCACTGAGCCACCGAGCCGCCCCAAAACCTACCTGCTAACGCCACAACAAAGTCAGAAGAACAGAACAACACTGATGATTAAAGGAGAGAGTTTTCACTGTACAGGCAAGAAGTGTGTGTGTGTGTGTGTGTGTGTGTGTGTGTGAGTGAGTGTGTGTGTGTGTGTGTGTTTGTGTGTGTGTGTGTGTGTGTTCAGAGAACACCAAGAGATTCTTTATCTGAGCTGTGAATATTTTTATGGATAGAATTTCTATGTGCGGCCGAGGACCTGCTTTTTACAGATGATATGGGATGGAAATCAAAGCCTCCAAATCAGAGACCTTGGTCCTCCCAAAAAATAATGGAAGACCGTGTAGGTCAGGGTCCTGCCCCGAGTGGAAGAGTCTTATTAACAGCAGGGGGAAGAAGGTGGATGGAGCGGGAGATCAACAGACGTAATGGTGCAACATCTGCAATAATTAGAACACTTCATTAGTTCATCGTACAGAAAAAAAGAGCTGAGCTAAGAAGCAGAGCTCTGGATTTACCAGTTGATCTACCCTCGCCATGGTAACCAGGATCTACATTCCTACCCTCACCATGGTAACCAGGATCTACATTCCTACCCTCACCATGGTAACCAGGATCTACATTCCTACCCTCACCATGGTAACCAACATCTACATTCCTACCCTCACCATGGTAACCAGGATCTACATTCCTACCCTCACCATGGTAACCAGGATCTATATTCCTACCCTCACCATGGTAACCAGGATCTATATTCCTACCCTCACCATGGTAACCAGGATCTATATTCCTACCCTCACCATGGTAACCAGGATCTACATTCCTACCCTCAACATGGTAACCAGGATCTACATTCCTACCCTCAACATGGTAACCAGGATCTACGTTCCTACCCTCACCATGGTAACCAGGATCTACGTTCCTACCCTCACCATGGTAACCAGGATCTACATTCCTACCCTCACCATGGTAACCAGGATCTACATTCCTATCCTCACCATGGTAACCAGAATCTACGTTCCTACCCTCACCATGGTAACCAGGATCTACGTTCTTAACCTCACCATGGTAACCAGGATCTACGTTCCTACCCTCACCATGGTAACCAGGATCTACGTTCCTACCCTCACCATGGTAACCAGGATCTACATTCCTACCCTCACCATGGTAACCAGGATCTACATTTCTACCCTCACCATGGTAACCAGGATCTACGTTCCTACCCTCACCATGGTAACCAGGATCTACATTCCTACCCTCACCATGGTAACCAGGATCTATATTCCTACCCTCACCATGGTAACCAGGATCTATATTCCTACCCTCACCATGGTAACCAGGATCTACATTCCTACCCTCACCATGGTAACCAGGATCTACGTTCCTACCCTCACCATGGTAACCAGGATCTACATTCCTACCCTCACCATGGTAACCAGGATCTACGTTCCCACCCTCACCATGGTAACCAGGATCTACATTCCTATCCTCACCATAGTAACCAGAATCTACGTTCCTACCCTCACCATGGTAACCAGGACCTACGTTCCTACCCTCACCATGGTAACCAGGATCTACATTCCTACCCTCACCATGGTAACCAGGATCTACGTTTCTACCCTCACCATGGTAACCAGGATCTAAGTTCCTACCCTCACTATGGTAACCAGGATCTAAGTTCCTACCCTCACCATGGTAACCAGGATCTAAGTTCCTACCCTCACCATGGTAACCAGGATCTACGTTTCTACCCTCACCATGGTAACCAGGATCTAAGTTCCTACCCTCACCATGGTAACCTGGATCTAAGTTCCTACCCTCACCATGGTAACCAGGATCTACATTCCTATCCTCACCATAGTAACCAGAATCTACGTTCCTACCCTCACCATGGTAACCAGGATATACGTTCCTACCCTCACCATGGTAACCAGGATCTACGTTCCTACCCTCACCATGGTAACCAGGATCTACGTTTCTACCATCACCATGGTAACCAGGATCTAAGTTCCTACCCTCACTATGGTAACCAGGATCTAAGTTCCTACCCTCACCATGGTAACCAGGATCTAAGTTCCTACCCTCACCATGGTAACCAGGATCTAAGTTCCTACCCTCACCATGGTAACCAGGATCTAAGTTCCTACCCTCACTATGGTAACCAGGATCTAAGTTCCTACCCTCACCATGGTAACCAGGATCTAAGTTCCTACCCTCACCATGGTAACCAGGATCTACGTTTCTACCCTCACCATGGTAACCAGGATCTAAGTTCCTACCCTCTCCATGGTAACCAGGATCTACGTTCCTTCTCGCCCTCCTCACGGTCTTTAAATTCTCAATATGGGAATAGTTGCCAACATGGAACGTATGGCACGAAGCATGATTGATCTAATTTTTTATGGTTGAATAAGAACTAGAACTACAAACATTGAGGACGGACGGTTGTGTTCATGTCATGCCGTCGTCTCTGTTCTCTGATTGGGTAGGACATTTTCCTGCTGCTGCTATCATAAGATAATGCCTTCAATCCCTGACCTAGTTGCTGGAAGAAAACCTCATTAACCCT
The DNA here is from genome assembly GCA_902685375.1 of Neostethus bicornis. Classification (NCBI taxonomy): domain Eukaryota; kingdom Metazoa; phylum Chordata; class Actinopteri; order Atheriniformes; family Phallostethidae; genus Neostethus; species Neostethus bicornis. Next base: position 1,644,281 of record LR738553.1, on the reverse strand, counting down.
GTTTGGATATACTTACAGCCAGGTAGAGGGCAGCGTAGACGCTGAGTGCCGCTTCTTTAGACGGGAAGGTTTTCCGTGCTCGTAGGATGTCGTCCTGGTTCCCTGTGCACGCCTCCTGATGGCTGATGTAGCGTAGTGCCTGCGTGCAGCCCAACGCGGTGTAGTTTGGTTTGCACACAGTCAGGAAGTAGGGCGCTAAGTTTCCGGTCACCACCTGCCCCGCATTGACAAAGATGTCAACGGTAAAGAGGCCGAAGCTGTAGACGCCTGAAAAAAAAGAGTGAGGAAAAGATGAGGAAACATGGAGGATGAAGGCCGGAACCATCAGAAGTATTTTTTCCAACCAGCATGTGATATGCTTCCATATCAGTAGGAGGCAGCAGTTTCCGTTCCATCATCTTCCACTTGTTCTGGAGTCGGGTTGCGGGGGCAACAGCCTCAAACGGGCAGCCAAGGCCTCTCTCACCCCGGCTGCATCCTCCAGCTCACCTGGAAGGATCCCAAGTCATTCCCTGTCCAGCTGTGAGACATAGTCTCTCCAGCGGGTCCGGGGTCTGCCCCTTGGTCTCCTCCCGGTGGGACGTACCCGAAAACCTCGTCCGCGAGGCGCTCGGGGGGCATCCTGACCAGATGCCCGAACCACCCCATCTGGTTCCTCTCGACCTGGAGGAGGAGCGGCTCGACACCGAGCTCCTCCCGGATGGCAGAGCTCCTCACCCGATCTCTGAGTGAGAGCCCAGCCACCCTGCAGAGGAAGCTCATTTCGGCCGCTTGTATTTGGTCACCACCCACCATGGTGAGTGTAGGAACGTAGATCCTGGTTACCATGGTGTGGGTAGGAACGTAGATCCTGGTTACCATGGTGAGAGTACGAACGTAGATCCTGGTTACCATGGTTGAGGGAAGGAATGTAGATCTTGGTTACCATGGTGAGGGTAGGAACGTAGATCCTGGTTACCATGGTGAGGGTAGGAACGTAGATCCTGGTTACCATGGTGAGGGTAGGAACGTAGATCCTGGTTACCATGGTGAGGGTAGGAACGTAGATCCTGGTTACCATGGTGAGGGTAGGAACGTAGATCCTGGTTACCATGGTGAGGGTAGGAACGTAGATCCTGGTTACCATGGTGAGGGTAGGAACGTAGATCCTGGTTACCATGGTGAGGGTAGGAACGTAGATCCTGGTTACCATGGTGAGGGTAGGAACGTAGATCCTGGTTACCATGGTGAGGGTAGGAACGTAGATTCTGGTTACCATGGTGAGGGTAGGAACGTAGGTCCTGGTTACCATGGTGAGGGTCAATCAAATGAACCCTTTAGCCAGTTGGTGTCACGATACCCTCTCATTTGGAACACTTCCTCCCTCCTAGTCTACCCTCAGCTCTAATTTGGCACACTTGGTCCTAATCCCCTGGTGGACTGTTTAAGTCCTGGTGTTCCAGGCATGGCTGCATTCCTCTGCTGCACCCTGCTCCACTGGCATGCAGTGCTGCCGTCATGCAGCCATGATGGTGCACCCTGTTATCCTGCTCCCTCACCCTGCCAAGCTCATATCTCTGATCCTCATCCTGCTGAGCTCATACTCCTGGCTACTGGTGCACCCTGCCTTCCTGCTGAGCTCTCTCCTCTGGCCCCTCGTCGGCCCCTCGTGGTCCCTCCGGTCATTCATCTCGCGGCGTTTTGTCTGGTTCTGCTCTTTCTTCAGTAAACCGGTTAAATCTGGCGGTGTATCCGTGCCCTACTTTCCACCAAAACGATATTTCTGTAAACACCCGAACATTTCGGATCCATTTAAACCACGTCAAAGGTTAGAAACAGTGTTTATAATAAAACTTAGGCTTCAGCGTTTTGTCTCAGTGAGGGAGTGTGTGTATTTGAACATGTTTTCTGTAACTACGGACGTCATAGATGATGTAGGGAGTTTATGTAACCACGTCATGGACCCACGTCATGGACCCCCTAAAAGGTGTCCAAGAGATAAAAAAGGGGGGTTTAAGCAGGATTTAAACCCTTTAGAACACTTTGACACTTTAATTACTCAGGCGGACGTCGGGAGACAAACTCCTAAGATGTCTTCATTCCTTCATCTTCTGAACCGCTTATCCTTATTGAAGTCACGGGGCTACCGGAGCCTATCCCTGCTCATTTCAGGCGAGATGCAGGGTACACCCTGAACAGGTCATCAGTCTGTTGCAAGGCCCTAAGCGGCAGTTCAGAGCTACTTATTTCAGACATAAGAAGGAGACACAGCATGTCCAAAAAGCCCTCTCGGTCTGTGGATACCCCAAATGGGCCCTGAATAGGGTGAGAGCGTCCAAGAAACGTGAGAAGAGGGAAACAGAAACTGAGAAGAGAAAAAATGGAGTCTCTATTCCCTACGTGTCAGGACTGTCCGAGAAGTTACAGAGAATCTTCAGACAACATGACATCCCGGTTTTCTTTAAACCGGTCAACACATTACGTCAAAAACTAGTACATCCTAAAGACAAGATGCCCACAGAAAAACAGAGCAATGTAGTTTATTTGATCCGGTGCAGTGAAGGGAGCTGCAAAGAACACTACATTGGAGAAACGAAGCAGCCACTCCACAAAAGACTTTACCAACACAGAAGAGAAGCCTCTAGTGGTCCACAGTCTGCTGTACATCTGCATCTTAAATCCACCAAACACACTTTTGAGGACAGCGAGGTGAAGATTCTAAGTAGAGAGAAAGGATGGTTTGAAAGAGGGGTGAAGGAAGCCATCTTTGTTATGAAAGAAAATCCCTCATTGAATCGGAGTGGAGGCGTTAGATACGTTTTGCCCGGTATCTATAGCAGCCTTTTGAAGCCATGGACTAAAGATGACACCTCGTGACTCAGTTTCACGCCTCTCGTTAGCAGGAATTTCTATTCACCAGGCTTTTAGCATTATTACAATAAGGTTTGTTTACTGGTCTGTGGTTACAATAGGAGCCATTCACGGCCATCATAGGTAACACAGGCTCATTGGTCGAGCCCTTCTTACTATTTTTTTACTCAGGCATTTCATTCAGATTGAAAATGATATCCGGATGGAAGTCGAAACGTCTCGATCAAGAATTAAACTGTCCAGAAGACTTTTTTAAAACTTTTTCTACTATGGATCACTCCTGGATGAATGAGGGACTACACGGACTTATTTCAGAAAGAAAAATACGCAATCCGGAGCTCCATGAAATTTTAATTTACATATAAACAATGCTCTTCACTGAGCACGTGCAGTAAAACACTTCCTGTGTGGCCAAAAACAACCCTGAGCTGCAAATGAGTGAAATAAAACCCACTCTAGGAATGTTTTAATGATGGAGACCCGTCCAAAAGGTGACTTTATGAGAAATAATTCCTTCCTTTGAGGCTCCGTCACACTTCATTAGTAAACATTATCTACTGAGGAACAATGGCCGCCTCGCTGACAGGTCCATTTCCTAACAAGCATCCAAAAGGGTTTGTCAAGCATGGTGTGACTCAGCCGGCGAGCCGAGCGGCTCATCTTCCTGCCCCACTTTTAGACGGGGGGATGTCGGCACGACTCCAGCCCCCTCCTCCATCCGCTTGGCAGGGTATGAAGCTAATGTGGGGTGTCTGCTTTAAACAGGCCGGTGAAGCCATGCGAAGATAACATGTTGTGCAGATGCTCTCTGACTCCATCACACACACACACACACACACACACACACACACACACACACACACACAGATCTAAAAGCAGACATCACACTAAGAAGTCCAGTTCAGGAAGAAAAGAGCGGATCGGCTCACATCGACCCATCGACACACTACCTAAACACCTGTAGAAAAACAAGACGTGGAGACGTTCAGATGGATGTGTGTGTGTGTGTGTGTGTGTGTGTGTGTGTGTGTGTGTGTGTGTGTGTGTGATGACCCGTGGCTGTTTCTATATTTATTCTCCAAACATCTCGTTCTCTGAGTCATTATGTAGAAAGACTCGAGGCCTGAATGAAGGCACGGCTGCGTGGGCTCACATGGAAACGCTCCGTGCACGCTCGTGCGACCCTAACACACACCGACGGCGGGCAGTGTAACACAACAGAGATGTGTGCTAACAGGCTGGCGAGCTGATCGGGTGGGTGGGCTTTGTGTTGGACCCTCTGTTGGCAAGAAGAAGAAAATAACTACAGGCTTGAAGATGGAAGACAGTCCCTGTCATCAGTACACGGAGGATCGGGATCAGACCCCCACAGAATCCTCTGTACCCCTCAACCATCATACATAAAGGAGCAGAGGATCCTGATCAGACTCCCACAGAATCCTCTGTACCCCTCAACCATCATACATGAAGGAGCAGAGGATCCTGATGGGGATCAGACTCCCACAGAATCCTCTGTACCCCTCAACCATCTTACATGAAGGAGCAGAGGATCCTGATCCCGATCAGACTCCCACAGAATCCTCTGTACCCCTCAACCATCATACATAAAGGAGCAGAGGATCCTGATCCCGATCAGACTCCCACAGAATCCTCTGTACCCCTCAACCATCATACATAAAGGAGCAGAGGATCCTGATCCCGATCAGACTCCCACAGAATCCTCTGTACCCCTCAACCATCATACATAAAGGAGCAGAGGATCCTTGGGAGGTGTGTGTGTGGGGGGGGCGTTCCTATTATTAAACACATGTGCAATAATTAATGTGGAAGAAAGACGTTGGTGTAAAAAAAGAGGGAGGGGTATTATTTAGCAGCTCTTTGTTTGAGGGGTGCACTTAGACCAGGTAAACTTTAGACTTATTAAAACCACCGTGACTCTCTTTACACAGCGTTTAGAGATGAATCACCAACCTGGTCTCCATCCCACCCCAACCACGCCTCTAGAACTCCACATCTAAATCATGTAAATAAAGGGATGCCCATGTAATAAGATTCTAATGAGCCGGTGGAACCTGTCTCCCACAAAAACAAAACAGAAGGAGGCGGTCACCACGGCAACGCTGTGATTAACACGTTGATCTGTCGGTGAATTAGTACAAGCTCCGCCTCCTCACCCATCAGTGCATACACGGCACTGCACCTGTTTATCTCCAAGAACTCCTAACCCTCCACACCACTGTCTGAGACCTGCGCTCCTCCTCCTCCTCCTAACCCTCCACACCACTGTCTGAGACCTGCGCTCCTCCTCCTCCTCCTAACCCTCCACACCACTGTCTGAGACCTGCGCTCCTCCTCCTCCTCCTAACCCTCCACACCACTGTCTGAGACCTGCGCTCCTCCTCCTTCTCCTAACCCTCCACACCACTGTCCGAGACCTGCGCTCCTCCTCCTCCTCCTAACCCTCCACACCACTGTCTGAGACCTGCGCTCCTCCTCCTCCTCCTAACCCTCCACACCACTGTCCGAGACCTGCACTCCTCCTCCTCCTCCTCCGCCTAACCCTCCACAACACTGTCTGAGACCTGCGCTCCTCCTCCTCCTCCTAACCCTCCACACCACTGTCCGAGACCTGCGCTCCTCCTCCTCCTCCTAACCCTCCACACCACTGTCTGAGACCTGCGCTCCTCCTCCTCCTCCTAACCCTCCACACCACTGTCCGAGACCTGCACTCCTCCTCCTCCTCCTCCTCCTAACCCTCCACAACACTGTCTGAGACCTGCGCTCCTCCTCCTCCTAACCCTCCACACCACTGTCTGAGACCTGCGCTCCTCCTCCTTCTCCTAACCCTCCACACCACTGTCCGAGACCTGCGCTCCTCCTCCTCCTCCTAACCCTCCACACCACTGTCTGAGACCTGCGCTCCTCCTCCTCCTCCTAACCCTCCACACCACTGTCCGAGACCTGCACTCCTCCTCCTCCTCCTCCTCCTAACCCTCCACAACACTGTCTGAGACCTGCGCTCCTCCTCCTCCTAACCCTCCACACCACTGTCTGAGACCTGCGCTCCTCCTCCTCCTCCTAACCCTCCACACCACTGTCTGAGACCTGCACTCCTCCTCCTAACCCTCCACACCACTGTCTGACACCTGCGCTCCTCCTCCTCCTAACCCTCCACACCACTGTCTGAGACCTGTGCTCCTCCTCCTCCTCCTAACCCTCCACACCACTGTCTGAGACCTGTGCTCCTCCTCCTCCTCCTAACCCTCCACACCACTGTCTGAGACCTGCGCTCCTCCTCCTCCTAACCCTCCACACCACTGTCTGAGACCTGCGCTCCTCCTCCTACTACTTCCTGCACCAACCAAGGACCAAACTCTCCACTATGGGGGACAGGGCCTTCCAGGCAGCTGCTCCACGGCTCTGGAACGATCTTCCTGAGAGCCTGAGGGCTCCACAAAAAAGACTGAAGACATTTTTATTTTTAAAGGCTTTTCAGCAAAGTTTTTAGTGTCTTTTGTTGTGAGATATAAAGTACGTTACAAATAAAATTTTTATTATTATTATAATTAATAAAGAAATATTCTGAATTTATATTGATGAAAAAAACAGAAAGTATCCGCTCCGGTATGAATCACGTCTGCATCAATCAGACCCCCAACAACTATCTTCTTCTTCTTCCATCATTTCCCTTCAGGGGGCGCCACATCAAGTCAGTTTCTTCCATCTAACCCTATCTGCTGCATCCTCTTCAGTCACACCAACTATCTTCATGTCTTCCTTCACTGTATCCATGAACCTCCTCTTTGGTCTTCCTCTAGTCCTCTTTCCTGGTGGTTCTAAACCCAGCATCCTTCTTCTGATGTACTCTCTCTCTCTCCTCTGCACATGTCCAAACCATCTCAGTCTGACCTCTCTGACTTTAAAACCTCTAACATGTGCTGTTCCTCTGATCCTGTCCATCCTGGTCACTCCCAGAGAGATCCTCAGCATCTTCATCTCTGCTACAAACATCTCTGTTTCCTGTCTTTGAATCAGTGACACTGTCTCTAGACCAATCAGCATGGCCGCTCTTACCACACTGTCTTTAGACCAATCAGCATGGCCGCTCTCACCACACTGTCTCTAGACCAATCAGCATGGCCGCTCTCACCACACTGTCTTTAGACCAATCAGCATGGCCGCTCTCACCACACTGTCTCTAGACCAATCAGCATGGCCGCTCTCACCACACTGTCTCTAGACCAATCAGCATGGCCGCTCTCACCACACTGTCTCTAGACCAATCAGCATGGCCGCTCTCACCACACTGTCTCTAGACCAATCAGCATGGCCGCTCTCACCACACTGTCTCTAGACCAATCAGCATGGTCGCTCTCACCACACTGTCTCTAGACCAATCAGCATGGCCGGTCTCACCACACTGTCTCTAGACTCATCAGCATGGCCGCTCTCACCACACTGTCTCTAGACCAATCAGCATGGCCGCTCTCACCACACTGTCTCTAGACCAATCAGCATGGCCGCTCTCACCACACTGTCTCTAGACCAATCAGCATGGTCGCTCTCACCACACTGTCTCTAGACCAATCAGCATGGCCGCTCTCACCACACTGTCTCTAGACCAGTGGTCGGCAACCTTTGACACCGAAAGAGCCATCTGAACCCGGTTTCCACGGAAAAGAAAACACTGGGAGCCGCACATCTAAAATGAAAAAAAAAAAAAACTTCTACTACTTTACCGCAGCATGTTTCTTATGAAATCCACGTGCTACAGAGAAAATTACATTGTATTCATTTAATGAACACATTTTGAACATTTTGAATTCTTGAAAAATAACAATGAATGTCTCTTTCAAATAAATTAAAAAGCTGAATTTAAATTGTCCATGTAGCAAACGAAAGCAGAAAAATGCCATGAGGCGTTATCCTTATATCCATTTATCTAAAATGAAGATAACACTGTATATATTGCTTTTTCTTACCTTTACACTTTGTATAAACAACAATAGTGTGGTATGTCTTATGAAGTGCTACGGAGAAAATTCAATTTTACCGATGTAATGAACACATTTTGAATTCTTGAAAAAATAATAATGTCTGAATGTCTCTTTTGAATAAATTAAAAAGCTGAATTTAAATTGTGCATACAGCAAACAAAAGGGAAAAATCCGTGAGCCGTCATCCTTATATCGCCTTGGGCTTTCGAAGTATGCAGCGGAGCATACTTTGTGATATTTCAAGATCACAATAATCTTCAAATTTAGAACTAAAATAATATAAAAACTAACACAAATAAAACACACTTCAATTAAATACAAAAAAAATTTTTTTTTAGTAATTTATTTTCCCAAGCCAATCAGAGCCGCATTATAAGGATGAAAGAGCCGCATGAGGCTCCGGAGCCGCGGGTTGCCGACCGCTGGTCTAGACCAATCAGCATGGCCGCTCTCACTACACTGTCTCTAGACCAATCAGCATGGCCGCTCTGACCACACTGTCTCTAGACCAATCAGCATGGCCGCTCTCACCACACTGTCTCTAGACCAATCAGCATGGTCGCTCTCACCACACTGTCTCTAGACCAATCAGCATGGTCGCTCTCACCACACTGTCTCTAGACCAATCAGCATGGTCGCTCTCACCACTTTAAAACCTCTATTTTAAGGCAATAAAACCATCTTTTTAAAAAGAATCAATACAGAAAAAAAATCACAATAAAATTTTTTTCCGAATAAACAATCCAGTGGTGAAAAAGTCTCTCATGGAGCAGCTTCGAAGCCGTTTGAAGTTCTTTAGAAACATAACGAAGATAAAGCCGTCAGTCGTCCACGTCTGAGCTCTTAGACTTTAAACGACCTGAAGTAACCTCATGGACTTGTGTGTTTTTTTTTTTGGGACAGTTTAACAGGTGACAATCAGAATCTTTCATTTTGAAATCCTGCTTTCTTTTTCTGCGTAGCTGCTAAACTAACATGTAAATGAATTCTGGTGACGTCTCGTGTAACAGCCGGATGGTGCACGTGCGTGTGCTCACGTTGCTGCACACGTCTCGCTGTCCGGTATCTCTCACTTTCTGACTGCATGACAGAAGCTTTTCCAGCTGACTGATCACCGAGGTCTTCGCCTGGATTCAGACCCTGTGGCGGGCTGTGGGGGGTTCAGTAACACGTCTACGCATCATCTCGTGAGGGCCGACACTGTAGAGTAACATGTTTATCATCCAGCTGTTTCTCCATCTGTGTCGGCAGCACATGATGCCCGCGGGCCAGTCACAGCTCGTAAACACACTAGATTCTGAAATCCTGAGAAATGTTTCATCCGACCTGAAGCTCTCTGGATGATAGAGTCTTCAGTTCCATCGACGGACGCTGAGAGCTTTATTAAACAAACTTCTAAAGAAATCCGTGTAGTCCCTCATTCATCCAGGAGTGATCCATAGTAGAAAAAGTTTTCAAAAAGTCTTCTGGACAGTTTAATTCTTGATCGAGACGTTTCGACTTCCATCCGGAAATCGTTTTCAATCTGAATGAAATGGACAGAAAACTGGATCTATTTATACTAACCTGAGTAAAAGATAAAAAATAGTAAGAAGGGCTCGACCAATGAGCCTGTGTTACCTATGATGGCCGTGAATGGCTCCTATTGTAACCACAGACCAGTAAACGAACCCTATTATAAAAATGCTAAAAGCCTAGTGAATAGAAATTCCTGCTAATGAGAGGCGTGAATCTGGGTCACGAGGTGTCATCTTTAGTCCATGGCTTCAAAAGGCTGCTGTAAATACCGGGCAGAATATCTCTAACGCCTCCACTCCGATTCAGTGAGGGACTCTCTTTCATCAAAAGAGAGTCCCTCTCTCGTGACCCAGTTTCACACCTCTCATTAGCAGGAATTTCTATTCACTAGGCTTTTAGCATTTTTATAATAGGGTTTGTTTACTGGTCTGTGGTTACAATAGGAGCCATTCACGGCCATCATAGGTAACACAGGCTCATTGGTCGAGCCCTTCTTACTATTTTTTTTACCTTTTACTCAGGTTAGTATAAATAGATCCAGTTTTCTGTCCATTTCATTCAGATTGAAAATGATTTCTGGATGGAAGTCGAAACGTCTCGATCAAGAATTAAACTGTCCAGAAGACTTTTTAAAAACTTTTTCTACTAAACTTCTGAACACTAAAGAAGTCAGACGGGGTGGTTCGGGCATCTGGTCAGGATGCCTCGCCGGTGAGGTGTTTCGGGCACGTCCCACTGGGAGGAGACCAAGAGGCAGACCCCGGACCTGCTGGAGAGACTCGTTAACCAATCAATAAAGTTTTTGTTGTTTAACTGATTGGTTTCTCTCGCTCAGATTCACTCCTACCCTCGTTCCTACCCTCATCAGATTCACACTGATGGCAAAGCGGCACCAGAAAGATGGACCTGCTAGGTGTGATGTCACCTGTAATGTTTGTAACATACAGGTGACATACAGTAACATACAGCATGTCACTCCCATCCTCAAATCCCTCCACTGGCTACCCGTTAAGCTCCGCCTCCTCACCCATCAGTGCATACATGGCACTGCACCTGTTTATCTCCAAGAACTCCTAACCCTCCACACCACTGTCTGAGACCTGCACTCCTCCTCCTCCTAACCCTCCACACCACTGTCTGAGACCTGCACTCCTCCTCCTCCTAACCCTCCACACCACTGTCTGAGACCTGCGCTCCTCCTCCTAACCCTCCACACCACTGTCTGAGACCTGCGCTCCTCCTCCTAACCCTCCACACCACTGTCTGAGACCTGCGCTCCTCCTCCTAACCCTCCACACCACTGTCTGAGACCTGCGCTCCTCCTCCTCCTCCTAACCCTCCACACCACTGTCCGAGACCTGCGCTCCTCCTCCTCCTAACCCTCCACACCACTGTCCGAGACCTGCACTCCTCCTCCTAACCCTCCACACCACTGTCTGAGACCTGCGCTCCTCCTCCTAACCCTCCTAACCTTCCACACCACTGTCTGAGACCTGCGCTCCTCCTCCTAACCCTCCTAACCTTCCACACCACTGTCCGAGACCTGCGCTCCTCCTCCTCCTCCTAACCCTCCACACCACTGTCCGAGACCTGCGCTCCTCCTCCTCCTCCTAACCCTCCACACCACTGTCCGAGACCTGCGCTCCTCCTCCTCCTCCTAACCCTCCACACCACTGTCTGAGACCTGCGCTCCTCCTCCTCCTAACCCTCCACACCACTGTCCGAGACCTGCGCTCCTCCTCCTCCTCCTAACCCTCCACACCACTGTCTGAGACCTGCGCTCCTCCTCCTCCTCCTAACCCTCCACACCACTGTCTGAGACCTGCGCTCCTCCTCGTCCTCCTACTACTTCCTGCATCAACCAAGGACCAAACTCTCCACTATGGAGGACAGGGCCTTCCAGGCAGCTGCTCCACGGCTCTAGAACGATCTTCCAGAGAGCTTGAAGGCTCCACAAAAAAGACTGAAGACATTTTTATTTTTAAAGGCTGAAAAACAAAGTTTTTATTGTTGTTTTTTTTTGTTGTGGTTTTATTTAATTTTTCTGTTTGTTGTTCCTTTTTTTTGGTCACTGTATCACTTTAAGATCTCCACTAGAGATAGAAAGTGTGTTAAAAATAAAATTTTTATTATTATTATTACAGTATGTTAATCAGGGTTACGTTAAACTTGTTACTCGGTTTTGGTCACTTCGATACCAGCCAATAAGAGAACAAAGACAAGCTAAGCCCTGCCCCCTTCCATGTAAACAAACCTTCCAAATATAAACAATATGTAAACATGTTTGAGGTTAGCTCCTCCTCCTTTTAGGGGTCGGACTAACTCTGGTTAGTTTATCTAGAACCAGTTCTCAGGTTCCTTCTGTCAGATTAAAATGATTTCCAGATGGACGTCGAAACGTCTCGATCGTTAAACACACCGTCATAAAAACACTGAAGGATTTTTTATGATCCGATTATGAGAAAAAAACAAAATGGTTACAAAACCAGCTGCAGATTTTTTTTAGTCTCTTTGAAAGCGGTTCTTATTTACAGCGGTGGATGAAGTACTAGCTTTTTGTACTTCAGTAAAACTACAGATAATTAGGCAAAAAAAAAATACAAAAGTACCAATAAAAAAAATCTACTTAAGTAAAAGTACAAAAGTAATTGGTTTAAATTGTACTTTTTAAGTAAAAAGTAAAAGTATTCGATCATAATTCAAATGGTATTTTTTGTGCTATAGGGTGTCACCATGGTAACCAGGATAAATACTCTGCAGGGGCGTAACCCCCCCTCTCCCGCCTCTTTTGGTCCACAAAATAAATAAATAAATAAAATAAAAGTGGACAAGTCAAGCTATCCTCTTAAAGGGCCAGTGCATGGGCCGCCAAAATGGAGGAAAATGACACTTATTTTTAAAAATGTTTTGGGGGGAGGGGAGGCCCCCCCAGTCACTATATATTGGATTTGTCAAAGCCCCGCCCCTCTTTGGAAAATTCTAGATCCGCCCCTGCTCTGTGTAACGATGGCTCAACTTTTTATTTAGAAGTAAACACAACAAACAACAATCTTCTGACTCTTTTTAATTTGTTTATATTTGATGTTTGGTTTTTGAATGAATGGAAAATGGTTCTCGATTCATGACTTCTTTTCCCGATCAACTGCTTCTTTTGATTTTGGCGATGCGGCTTCAAGATGCGCAAAAAAAAAAAAACTTGTGTATTCTTCAAATTCCTGAACGAAAATGCAATGAAAAATGTAAAACACACTTTTAAAAAGTAGCGAAGTAAAAGTACCGGTCTAAAATTTTACTTAAGTAAAGTACAGATACACAATTTTTTTCTTAAAACAGTAACGAAGTACATTTACTTGGTTACGTTCCACCACTGTTTATTTCCAGTCAGAAGCGACCTGCTGCGTCCAGGCGTTGGGTAAAACCCATTAGGAGCGGGTGACACCTCAGCAGGAGCTCTACAGGTACACGTCAAACCTTCTGGTTACAGACGTTCTAAACACCCAGTAGAACCAACAGAACCCGGATTTATTCCATCTATAGACTCCTCCCTGTTTGTTCCTTCAGGTTGAATCTATGAAAACAAGAAGAAACGTTCTCTTTAAAGTTTTCAGCAGCAGAAAGAAAAGAAGAATGTTTGGTTCCTGTCGGTGGCGTGCCGTCTGGATCTGTTGGAGGTAAAGCCGGGTCACCCTGAGGATTTCCTTCAGGGATCTGGCTAATAATCTTTTCCTGCAGCTTTAGACGCTCATCTCACTTTAAGCCTCTAAAGACCAGACTCCCCCCTCCCCCCCTCCTCCTGCAGACCGGGATCCTCATTCTGAGAGGAATGGAGGTTTTTAGACGAGCACAGTGTTGTTTTTGTCAACGATGACGAAAATGAAAGGATTTTGTTGACGAAGCATTTTTTTATGACGATGACGTAACGATGACAAAATAAATGCGAAATTTTGGTGACGATAACGTGACGAGACGTTTGCAAGTTTCTGCTCACGAGACAAAAACGTAACGAAATAGACATCAGACTTTCACATTTCTGTCTGCACATTTCTCTCACGGCGGCACGCCCCGCCCCCCCCCCCACACACACACAATGCTGCACGTTCACACCGTCTACACACACACCTGCAGCCATGAGGAAGTCACACACCATGGTGAAAACAGGGTGGTCAGAAACTTAAAGTTTTAAACAGCATGCTAACTTCTAACGACTGATTTAAAGAGACAGTACAATGTTTACTTTGTTTACAGGGTTTTTAAGAGGTGTCATTTTTAATATGAATAAGTTACAACGTTCCTCACTCAATGAAATAAATGATATTTATTTACGTTGTTTTACAATGTTTGATGTTTTGCGCAAGTTAAAGCTCGGCAGAGTTTTTTTTTTTTTTAAAAAACAAACAACCTCCATCATTCTCAGTAATAAAGACACGACTGTTAAAGTTTTTTTTTTTTTTTTTACACTAAAACTAGACGAAAACTCTTTTGGGTTTTTGTGACTAAAACTTAAATTAATTTTCGTCCAAAGACGAAAACTAAAACTTAGATGGCTGCCAAAAACAACAATGTTCCAGCGGTGCTTAAACACACCAAGATTCAACAAAACCAAAGCAACTCTCTTTACATCAGAGTCATTAAACTCAGGTTTAAACCAACCTGATCTCCATCCCGCCCCGACCACACCTCCACAACTCCATGTATGGCTCAGGATGATGACGTCATACATTATTAATGATATTAAAATGAGCCAGAGGCTCCTGAAAACACAAATAAACAATGGTGAGGTGTTATCGTACGGCTGTAGTGACGATGGTTACCATGGTGACCCTTCGACGACACATTGGTCTGATGGTGAATTAAAATAAAACATTATTGTGACAAAAATAAAAGTTATTCATTAACGAAGCGGTCTGAATCATTCTAATGATATCATCATTCGGGGGAGACGATGGCTCAGTGGTATTCGCTCGCTGACCGGAAGTTAACCGGTTGTTTGCGGGTTCGCATCCCACTGAGTTCATGTCTAGGGTCCTTGGAGAGACACCTTACCCCCCGTTTCTCCCTCCATTGGTGCCGTCATAGGTGGCAGCCTGCTGCGGTGCAATGCAGCACATAAATTTCCCGGTGAGGGATTAAGAAAGTTCCGTTCCGTCATCTTCCGCTTGTTCCGGGGTCGGGTCGCGGGGGCAACAGCCTCAAACGGGCAGCCCAGGCCTCTCTCTCCCCGGCTGCATCCTCCAGCTCACCTGGAAGGGTCCCAAGTCGTTCCCGTCCAGCTGTGAGACATAGTCTCTCCAGCGGGTCCGGGGTCTGCCTCTTGGTCTCCTCCCGTTGGGACGTGCCCGAAATACCTTGCCCGCAAGGTGCTCGGGGGGCATCCTGACCAGATGCCCGAACCTGATCAGATGCTCCTGGCTCCTCTCGACCTGGAGGAGGAGCGGCTCGACACCGAGCTCCTCCCGGATGGCAGAGCTCCTCACCCGATCTCTGAGTGAGAGCCCAGCCACGCTGCAGAGGAAGCTCATTTCAGCCGCTTGTACCCGCGATATCATTCTTTCAGATTAATAAAGTATATTAAAAAAAAAATTAGTTTCATCTTCTGAACGACTTATTTCTAACAGTCTGCTGATTGAAGGAGAGAGGTACACCCCGAACAGATCGCCAGTCTGTCGCAGGGCAACACACACACACACACACACACACACACACACACACACACACACACACACACACACACACACACACACTCCTTTCTAGGGACAATTTCACAGCAACCAATTAACCTAACATGTATGTTTTTGAAGAGTGGGAAGAAACCAGAAAAAATCCACACATACACAGGTAGAACATGTAAACCACACACAGAAAGAACAGTATTTTAAACCTCGTCCCAACGAGGACTCAAACCTCTAACCTTCTTGGTGTGAGGCTCCCGTGCAGCCATGATGGTATCATGTTATTATTTATTTATTATCATCTAAACGTGCAGGACATTAAATCTTACGCAGCAAAAACAACACACGTTAAAAATGAGTTTAAATGTGGTCGTTAACGACGTGTGTGATCGATAATGCTTCCTAAACCCTGACACGGTCACCATCTCCCTCTCTACTACTACTAGTGATGCCACCGCAGCTGCAGGATGGCGAGGCGTTGCAGGTGTCCGAAGGCGGAGCAGACAGCGACTCATTTGCATAATCCATATTTGGGGGCGTGGTTTGGGCGGGATGGATTTTGAATGTGTTTCCATCTGGGATTTATTCCAGATGTGATTCATGAAGCTGATGTTGTTTAAAAGGATTTCAGATTTTCTAATGAAAATCTGTGCCCCCCCCCCCCCCCACTCCCCGCTCCCCACCCGCCCCCCTGCAGATCAGGAGCCCCTCAGACGTACCGAGGAACCGGACGGTCCGGCGGACCAACGGGTTCAGATAGCAGCAGTCTCCAGTCGCCACTGTTTTCTCAGAGCGGTCAAACTCCTTGGACGTGTACTGCAACAGGAACAGCACCGTTTCTGTCACCGTGATCTGAAAAACACACACACACACACACACACACACACACACACACACACACACGGCTGGTTAGACAAGAGCAACGCAGGCTGAAAAGAGACAGAACGACAGAGCTTCTGAATAAAAGATCAAAGTTAGAAGATTCCATCAGATGGACCACCTGGTGCAACCTCCCTACGGCTTCAGACCAACAACCACCTTCTCTGATCCATCTAACATCAGATACAGTGCACGTGTACACATGTGAATGTACACATGTACATGTACATGTACTGTAATTTCATGACCATTAGGCGCACCGTACGAAAAGGCGCAGTCTCAGTCACACACCGCCTTACAACAACACACACGCAAGCATGTAAATGTGTGTATTAAAAAATAGATCGGGAGTAAAACTGAGTTTGGTTGTGTTTTATTTAAGTAGTAACGATACTAAACAAACACATTACCGGTAATAGTCTTTATTCAAATCCATCAAAGTCCTCATCCTCTGTTTCAGAGCAGGTCCACTTCGCTCCTCGCTGTCAAAGTCACTGTCTGTACTGTGCGGCTCCTCAGAAAGGATACCAGCTTTTGAGAAAGCTCGGATAACAGTACCAGCAGACACGTTAGTCCAAGCATCTACAATCCATTGGCAAACTGTAGCGTAACTCGCCCGGCGCTGCCTTCCACCCTTCGGTCATCCATCACTCCCACGCCGCTCACACTTCACTCTTTAACGTTCTCATGCCTTTTCTTTCAGGTCCGCCTCGCGGGCACCGCATTTTCTTGTAGGTCCGCCTTTTCTCACACACAAGACGCACCGCTCATTTTGAAGAAAATCTAAGACTTTTAAATGAGCCTTATAGCCGTGAAATTACGGTATGTATGTATATGTGTATACGTAATACTATAAAAAAATACAGTTCAAGGAAAACAATGTTTAAAACTTTCTACACCCCAGGTGTTACACCCCGATACTGGACAACCTCGCGGATCCTGGTTTAGTACAGATGACACACGTAAAGTCAAATCAACAGACAGTAGTGAAACGTAACAAAGTAAATGTACTTCTTATGTTTTTGAAGTAAATGTACTTCAAACTGGCGACCTGTTTGTCGTGTACCCTGTCCTTCACCTTAAATAAGCCGGGATGTGCTCCGGCACCCCCCACAACTCCTGAAGGATAGACAGACAAGAAGATGACTGACTTTTTAAAGTGTGTTTTGTATTTTTTGTTAAATATTTGGTCACAAATTTGAAAAATATACTGTTTTTTTTTTTTAGAAGCCGCATCGCCAAAATCAACCTGTAGAGCGAGCAACTGATCACTTGCAGTCTCCAAGAGGGAGAAGAAGTAATGAATCGAGGACCAATCAGAATCGAGAGTAAATATTTACCGTATTCATTCAAAAAACTAACATCAAATATTAAAAAAGAGTCAGAAGATCGTTGTTTGTTGTTTTTACTTTTAAATAAAAAGTTGAGCCATTGTTACACAGAGTATTTATCTGTGACCCTAAAGCCCCAAAAAAACCTTTAAATTATGGTTGAATACTTTTACTTTTTACTTAAAAAGTAAAATTTACACCAATTACTTTTGTACTTTTACTTTAGTACAAAAAGCGAGTTCTTCATCCACCACTGAAACCAGTCAATAGAACATGAACTGTCCCTCATCCAGCAGGAAATACTCCATGTGTCCATTTGGATCCACGGATGTTCAAAAGAAAACACTGCTTTAACGACCGGAGAAGAAAGTGAAGCAGAAGAAGACGGACAAGAGGACAGGAGAGCTGAGCAGGACGGAAGACTATGTTTTTTTAAGGATCTGCATGTTCTGTAAACAAGTATTTAAAGCATTTGTTTTTGGATCGGATCATTCAGTCCCATTTTTGTGCCGTGCTTCAGTGCCCGCCGCCGTCTAAGGACCCTGAGGCGTTGTTTATCGACGAAAACCTCACAGACATAATGACTCAATGACTTGGATCAGGTGTGTGGATGAGAGAAAACCTTCAGCACGCCGGCCCTCCAGGACCCTAACCCTTCATGGACCAGAGGGTGACCCCTTTGGTCTTTGACAGGAAGTAAAAATGGCGGTTCTCATGTTTTACATCTTAAAATGGCCAAAATAACAGAAGCTGGATCTGGCTGGTGTTTATGTTTATGTTTATGGGCACAAGTCTTTACAATTAAAAGAAGAACACTGGAGGTGTTTAAAGAGGAAACGTCTTCTCTGGACTGAAGTTTGACAGAGTGAAAGAGGAAAGCTGTTCTTGGACAGATGAATCATTTGGACCAAAAAACAGAAAACATGTTTGACCAAACGCAGTAGTCACAGTAACTATGAAGCACGAAGGTGGAACTCTCATGGTTTTGGATACTTTGCTGCAACAGGACCTGGACTTAAAGGATTCAGGACCATACGTTCTGCAGGATGTCAGAGGATTCCTGAGAAAATCCCAGAAAAATAAAACACAATGACCTAAAACATGGCAGCAAACCCAACATGGCAGCAAATCAGAATCAGAATCTACTTTAATGATCCCACACATGGGAAATTTGTGTGTCACAGCAACAACTTCTTATCTGTTAAGTGAGTCGTT
This sequence comes from Neostethus bicornis, assembly GCA_902685375.1. Classification (NCBI taxonomy): domain Eukaryota; kingdom Metazoa; phylum Chordata; class Actinopteri; order Atheriniformes; family Phallostethidae; genus Neostethus; species Neostethus bicornis. The sequence continues at coordinate 1,625,822 of LR738553.1, read as the reverse complement.
GTAGAGCCCGATCATGTACGGAAAGAAAAACCTCCGGTAACCAGATGTTCTCAAGCGGAGCTGTCTGAGCCTCTTGGAGAAGGAGCTCCGTTGTTCGTCCAGGAGTGGGTAGAGAGGATGGTCAGGGTTATCCATGATGGTAGAGAGGATGGTCAGGGTTATCCATGATGGTAGAGAGGATGGTCAGGGTTATCCATGATGGTAGAGAGGATGGTCAGGGTTATCCATGATGGTAGAGAGGATGGTCAGGGTTATCCATGACGGTAGAGAGGATGGTCAGGGTTATCCATGATGGTAGAGAGGATGGTCAGGGTTATCCATGATGGTAGAGAGGATGGTCAGGGTTATCCATGACGGTAGAGAGGATGGTCAGGGTTATCCATGATGGTAGAGAGGATGGTCAGGGTTATCCATGATGGTAGAGAGGATGGTCAGGGTTATCCATGACGGTAGAGAGGATGGTCAGGGTTATCCATGATGGTAGAGAGGATGGTCAGGGTTATCCATGATGGTAGAGAGGATGGTCAGGGTTATCCATGATGGTAGACAGAATGGTCAGGGTTATCCATGATGGTAGAGAGGATGGTCAGGGTTATCCATGATGGTAGAGAGGATGGTCAGGGTTATCCATGATGGTAGAGAGGATGGTCAGGGTTATCTATGATGGTAGAGAGGATGGTCAGGGTTATCCATGATGGTAGAGAGGATGGTCAGGGTTATCCATGATGGTAGAGAGGATGGTCAGGGTTATCCATGATGGTAGAGAGGATGGTCAGGGTTATCCATGATGGTAGAGAGGATGGTCAGGGTTATCCATGATGGTAGAGAGGATGGTCAGGGTTATCCGTGATGGTAGAGAGGATGGTCAGGGTTATCCGTGATGGTAGAGAGGATGGTCAGGGTTATCCATGATGGTAGAGAGGATGGTCAGGGTTATCCATGATGGTAGAGAGGATGGTCAGGGTTATCCATGATGGTAGAGAGGATGGTCAGGGTTATCCGTGATGGTAGAGAGGATGGTCATGATTGGCCATGATGGACAAAAGTTACCAAACCCAGCATGGCAGCAAACCCTGCCAGGACTGGCTCAAAAACAGAGTCCAGGAATCACAAGCAGGACTTGTTAAAGATGGTAGAAAATGTCTTGAGTAGAAAAGGATTGATTGAGATGCTTTATGTTGATTTAAAACAAATAAGAAACATTTAAATCTATAAGTTTGAAGAGTTTTGAATGAAACGAGAGACCAGGGAAGGGCAACGGGAAACGTCTGCCCAACGTCCAGTGGTGGAACGTAACGAAGTAAATGTACTTCTTTACTGTACTTAAGTAAAAAAATTGTGTATCTTTACTTCAGTAAAATTTAAGACTGGTACTTTTACTTTTACTTCGCTACTTTTTAAAAGTGTTTTATATTTTTGTTATATTTTTGTTCAGGATTTTGAAAAATACACAGTTTTTTTTTTTTTTTAGCGCATCTCGAAGCCGCATCGCCAAAATCAAAGGGGGCGGTTGATCGGGAGAAAAACGTAATGAATTGAGGACCAATCAGAATCGAGAGTGAATATTTTCTGCCAAAAAACTAACATCAAATATAAAACAAATTAAAAAGAATCAGAAGATCGTTGTTTGTTGTTTTTACTTCTACATAAAAAGTTGAGCCATCATTACACAGAGCAGGGGCGGATCTAGAATTTTCCAAAGGGGGGCGGGGCTTTGACAAAGACAATATGTAGTGACTGGGGGGGCCTCCCCTCCCCCCCAAAAAATTTAAAAAATAAGTGTCATTTTCCTGCATTTTGGTTCCCATGCGCTGGCCCTTTAAGAGAATAGCTTGACTTGTCCCCTTTCCTTTCCTCTTTTTTTGTGGACCAAAAGAGGAGGGAGAGGGGGGGTCACGCCCCTGCAGAGTATTTATCCTGGTTACCATGGTGACATCCTATAGCACAACAAATAACATTTGAATTATGATCGAATACTTTTACTTTTTACTTAAAAAGTACAATTTACACCAATTACTTTTGTACTTTTACTTAAGTAGTTTTTTTTATTGATACTTTTACTTAAGTACAAAAAGTGAGTACTTCATCCACCACTGCCAGCGTCCGGCCCATGCTGGCTCTTAACGGATTCAGTTTTTACATCAAAATCTTCAATTTTGCTTCTATTTTTTTCTACAAGAAGACTTTTTAAAATCACTTCTTTTTACATAAAAAACCCAGGATTGAACATTATTACGTATATTTTTTATTAATAAAAAAACCCTCTAAGATGTTGTCGTGAGATCCGATGAGCTGGAGACACCCTCACCATGGTAACCAGGATCTACGTTCCTACCCTCACCATGGTAACCAGGATCTACGTTCCTACCCTCACCATGGTAACCAGGATCTACGTTCCTACCCTCACCATGGTAACCAGGATCTACGTTCCTACCCTCACCATAGTAACCAGGATCTACGTTCCACGGACCAGGATGTCCTACAGATCCTGTTGGTTTGGACCGGCTGTAGATCTGATGGTTCAGAAGGGTCCTGGTCTGAACCATGTAAACCCACCCTGCCTGGTTTTATCACATTCACCACAGAACAGAGAGCGGAGCCCGGGGCGTTGCCATGGAAATGATGAAGGTCTTGGCTCGGATCAGTCAGGCAGCCGGAGGCGGTGTGTCCCAGTTCCTTCTCAGTACTAACCCGAGCTGACACAACGTGCTTCCAAACTGAGCCCCCTCCCTTCCTCCCACTGTGGCAGCTCCAGAGGTGTGTGTTCCACACTCACATCAGCTCCTGGTCCCAGTTCAATCTAATGGCTCATGTTGGTCAGCTGCTCTGAGTCACACGTGTGATCGTCTGTCACCCAGGTAACTATGGCAACGTTACCAAGCTTCACAGTGTCAGTGTTTTAGAGAAACATGGTTGGTACGGTCTCTCATCGTCCTGTCCCACTGTCATTCCCGTATCCTGGATCGCCTCAGTAGGAAGTCCGGACTTCACTCACCCTGGTGAGGGTAGGAACGTAGATCCTGGTTACCATGGTGTGGGTGGGAACGTAGATCCTGGTTACCATGGTGAGGGTAGGAACGTAGATCCTGGTTACCATGGTGAGGGTAGGAACGTAGATCCTGGTTACCACGGTGAGGGTAGGAACGTAGATCCTGGTTACCATGATGAGGGTAGGAACGTAGATCCTGGTTACCATGGTGTGGGTGGGAACATAGATCCTGGTTACCATGGTGAGGGTAGGAACGTAGATCCTGGTTACCATGGTGAGGGTAGGAACGTAGATCCTGGTTACCACGGTGAGGGTAGGAACGTAGATCCTGGTTACCATGGTGTGGGTGGGAACGTAGATCCTGGTTACCATGGTGAGGGTAGGAACGTAGATCCTGGTTACCAAGGTGAGGGTAGGAACGTAGATCCTGGTTACCATGGTGAGGATAGGAACGTAGATCCTGGTTACCACGGTGAGGGTAGGAATGTAGATCTTGGTTACCATGGTGAGGGTAGGAACGTAGATCCTGGTTACCATGGTGAGGGTAGGAACGTAGATCCTGGTTACCATGGTGAGGGTAGGAACGTAGAATCTGGTTACCATGGTGAGGATAGGAACGTAGATCCTGGTTACCATGGTGAGGGTAGGAACATAGATCCTGGTTACCATGGTGAGGGTAGGAACGTAGACCCTGGTTACCACGGTGAGGGTAGGAATGTAGATCCTGGTTACCATGGTGAGGGTAGGAACGTAGATCCTGGTTACCATGGTGAGGGTAGGAGCGTAGATCCTGGTTACCATGGTGAGGGTAGGAACGTAGATCCTGGTTACCATGGTGAGAGTAGGAACGTAGATCGACCATTAAATTAAGATTTTTGGAAAACCAAAACTGCCAAATCCAAATCGGACGCAGTTTTTCACGGCAGCCAGTCAACCTAACATGTATGTTTTTAGAGAGAGAGAATAATCTGGAGAAAACTCATGCGTACACGGGGAGAACATGCAAACTCCGCACAGAAAGGTGAGTGTTTCTAGCTTTGTCCCACTCGGGACTCAAACCCTTGACCTTCTTGCTGTGTGGCCAGCACTGCTCCATCTTTGAACATTCTCATTTATAGTATATGATCATACACACAGTGTTTGTTTTATTGTTAAATTTCTGGATCAGGAATCTTCTTCCACCCATCTGGCTTCTCTTGACCCGGAGGAGCCATAGTTCTAGTTAGAGCTCCTCCCTCTTTCTCTGAGACCCCGCCCACTCAGGAACATGGATCCCGGTGACCTTCGGTGAGGAGCGTAGATCGACTGGTAAATCAAGAGCTTTACTTTTCGGCTCAGCTCTTTCTTCACCACAACGTATCGATGCAGCGTCCTAATTATTGCAGACGCTGCACCGATCCGCCCGTCAATCCCCTGCTCCATGCTTCCCCCACTTTGAACAAGACGCAGAGCGAGAACCATTTTCTCAAATTTAGAGGAACTGATTCTCATTCGGGTTTAAACCCGCTCACACGTGGATGAATAATTTACTCTCATTGTTTTTCATCTTTTCCTTCTTAGTTTCTTCCTCACGTCTTGTTCGTGTTCTCCTCCATCAGCTCCTCTTTGGGGTTTGGTTGTCCTACCTCGTCTCTGACCTCCTCTATCACACCTCACCACTGTCCTACAGTCCCCGTCCTGCACCGCTCTGACAGACTTCTGTCTCAGTTTCTGTTTCTGAGAAACTCTTTTAAAGAATCATGAAATCATCAGATCAATAATCATCACACTTTGAGTCCGGCCATGTTCCCACGGTTACTCACCAACAGTGTAGGCAGACCAGCGACCACAGCGTACAGCAGAATGGGTGGCACGGCGCTCCGGTCCTCCGGGCCCAAGTAGGGTTTGGTGTAGGTGCTGTCGTAGCAGAAGAAGCCCTGCACGTGCACGGTGAAGGTGTCCGTGTACTCGAAGTAATACGCCAGCATGATGGTCCCGGCCATGATGACCAGCTGGAAGTAGAGCATGATGAAGAAGATGAGTCTAACCAGCCTCCTCTGAGACTTCTCCTGCTGAGCGGCTCATGGCGGCTCCGCTCCACTGCTGCTCAGACTGAAGAGAGTGTGTGTGTGTGTGTGTGTGTGTAAATGGAGGAGGAACACGGACAGCGAGTAGAGAGAGAGAGAGAGAGGGAGAGAGAGAGAGAGAGAGGGTGTGGAGATGAGCAAAGCCTGACGTAATCCACGTCAGAGCGCTCACCATTGAGAAATAAAACCAACCACCGATCCACCTGTGTGTGTGTGTGTGTGTGTGTGTGTGTGTGTGTGTGTGTGTGTGTGTGAGAGAGAGAGAGAGCAGAAAGGGATTACAGGACAGGAGGAGGAGAGGACCATCCCGTTGTCATGGTTACCGTGCCATCAGTGAGCCAAAGCTTCCATGACACATTTCTGATGGAGAGAAAGAAGACTGATGGTCTCACTCTACGGGCACCTGGATCTGGGACTGGTTGTATTTACTGGGGGCGTACGGTGTACTGGGACTCTTAATCATAATTTACTTTGAAATTTTCTTTCATCACAACAAACGAACAAGTGAAAAAAAAAAAACTCTCTGTTTTGTTCCGTTGTTTTCCGGGACAGGAAACCCAGACTTTTCTCACCCCAGCTTCATCGTGGTTACCATGGTGAGGGTAGGAACGTAGATCCTGGTTACCATGGTGAGGGTAGGAACGTAGATCCTGGTTACCATGGTGAGGGTAGGAACGTAGATCCTGGTTACCATGGTGAGGGTAGGAATGTAGATCCTGGTTACCATGGTGAGGGTAGGAACGTAGATCCTGGTTACCATGGTGAGGGTAGGAACGTAGATCCTGGTTACCATGGTGAGGGTAGGAACGTAGATCCTGGTTACCACGGTGAGGGTAGGAACGTAGATCCTGGTTACCACGGTGAGGCTAGGAACGTAGATCCTGGTTACCATGGTGAGGGTAGGAACATAGATCCTGGTTACCATGGTGAGGGTAGGAACGTAGATCCTGGTTGCCATGGTGAGGGTAGGAACCTAGATCCTGGTTACCATGGTGAGGGTAGGAACCTAGATCCTGGTTACCATGGTGAGGGTAGGAACGTAGATCCTGGTTACCATGGTGAGGGTAGGAACGTAGATCCTGGTTACCATGGTGAGGGTAGGAACGTAGATCCTAGTTACCATGGTGAGGGTAGGAACGTAGATCCTGGTTACCATGGTGAGGGTAGGAACGTAGATCCTGGTTACCATGGTGAGGGTAGGAACGTAGATCCTGGTTACCATGGTGAGGGTAGGAACGTAGATCCTGGTTACGACTAGCTCGGTGTCGAGCCGCTCCTCCTCCATATCGAGAGAAGCCAGATGGGGTGGTTCGGACACACTTAGAATTTCCTTTTAATTTTAAGTCAATCAAATGAACCCTTTAGCCGGTTGGTGCCACGATACCCCTCTCATTGGAACACTTCCTCCCTCCTAGTCTACCCTCAGCTCTAATTTGGCACACTTGGTCCTAATCCCCTGGTGGACTGTTTAAGTCCTGGTGTTCCAGGCATGGCTTCATTCCTCTGCTGCACCCTGCTCCACTGGCATGCAGTGCTGCCTTCATGCAGCCATGATGGTGCACCTTGTTATCCTGCTCCCTCACCCTGCCAAGCTCATATCTCTAATCCTCATCCTGCTGAGCTCATACCTCCGGCTACTGGTGCACCCTTACCATGGTGAGGGTAGGATTGTAGATCCTGGTTACCATGGTGAGGGTAGGAACGTAGATCCTGGTTACCATGGTGAGGGTAGGAACGTAGATCCTGGTTACCATGGTGAGGGTAGGAACGTAGATCCTGGTTACCATGGTGAGAGTAGGAACGTAGATCCTGGTTACCATGGTGAGGGTAGGAACGTAGATCCTGGTTACCATGGTGAGAGTAGGAACGTAGATCCTGGTTACCATGGTGAGGGTAGGAACGTAGATCCTGGTTACCATGGTGAGAGTAGGAACGTAGATCCTGGTTACCATGGTGAGGGTAGGAACGTAGATCCTGGTTACCATGGTGAGGGTAGGAACGTAGATCCTGGTTACCATGGTGAGGGTAGGAACATAGATCCTGGTTACCATGGTGAGGGTAGGAACATAGATCCTGGTTACCGGTGGTCAGATCAGAGGGGTCTGCTGGCTCATCCATGGTGAGGGTAGGAACGTAGATCCTGGTTACCATGGTGAGGGTAGGAACGTAGATCCTGGTTACCATAGGCATTCCACTTTTTAGGATCACGGTCTTGAATTTGGAGGTACTAATTCCCATCCCGGCCGCTTCACACTCAGCAGCAAATCGATCCAGTGAGAGCTGGAGATCACGGTCCGATGAAGCCAACAGAACCACATCATCCGCAAAAAGCAGAGATCCGATCCTGAGGTCACCAAACTGGATCCCTCCAACGCCTCGGCTGATGAACAGAATGGGTGACAAAGGGCAGCGTTGGCGCGGAGTCCAACTCTCACTGGAAATGGAATCGACATACTGCCAGCTATATGGACCAAGCTCTGGCTCCAGTCGTAAAAAGATCGGACAGCCCGTACTAAGGGCTCCGAGACTCCGTACTCCCGGAGCACCCCCCACAGGAGTCCCCTAGGGACACAGTAAAATGATTCACTGCTTTAAATGCTTCATTTCACTTTCCTCATTCACTCCAGCTTCTGTCCACACGTGTCCTCTTTCCTCCAGTTTTACTATTTGAATCTTCTGAGTTTACTCAGAGTTAAAATCCACCATCTTTATCGATTGGTTAAATTTATGTACAAGTCAGCGTTTTCACTTCCTGTGTTTGTTCAGCACGCTTCATAAACGAGACCGTCGATCTGGATGAAACCCATCCGCTACAAGCATGTAAAACAAACAGCAATCTGTTTTTTCTTTGTTCATTTTAGACGTATGGATTTAAACCAGTGCACGGTCCACAGTGACCTCACAGTGAGAGGGTCCGTGTTCTCCTAGAGTGGGGGCGGGGCTTGGCCTTTCTGTGTGGAGTTTGCATGTTCTCCTCGTGTATGTGTAGGTTTTCTCCCACCCTCCAGAAAACATACATTAACATGTATGTTGATTGGCTGCTAGGAAATTACCCATAGGGATGAGTGTGTGGATGGTTGTGTGTGTGTGTGTGTGTGTGTGTGTGTGTGTGTGTGTGTGTGGTTCTGCAACAGACTGGAGACCTGTTCGGGGTGTACCCCACCTCCAACCTGTTAAATATGCTGTTCAGATGAAAGATGCAGCAGGGTTCGACTCATTCAGCTCAGATACTTTTTACTACAACTTTTTTTAAAAATTTGCTGTAAAATCAGACTTTTTTAGATCAAAACAGTCATAAATATGTTTTTAAAATCCTGAAGAGACTCTGGAACGTAAACACTGAGCAGAAAAGAAGTTGATGATAAAGAAAGTTTTATTTTAAATCTGTAAACCTGGTCTCTACGCGGCCCCCCCCGCTGCTGTGTGCTCACCGAACCCCCAGCCCCACATCAGAGGGGGCTTCTATAAACACCGAGGGGTTCGGAGGGGTTTATTCTGGATGAATCTGGTTGTTTAACATCATCTTCTCTTGTGTTGCCGTTGGTAACCATCCTGCAGCGTGCTTCCCATCATGCCGTGTAACGGAACATCTGAGACGTGGAACAATTAAACAGACGCTAACATCCTGTTTTCTCTGCACAGAAATGCCAACGGCACCGGTGTGACCTACTTAATACAAATACCAACGCACCACCTCACCGGGGGGCTTCTAGTCATCTGTTCTACAACACACTGGTTTGGTTGTGAGGATGCAGCACAGGGGACCCTAACCCGGCTCATCCACGGTACGCCCGGTCCGGTGGTCAGATCAGAGGGGTCTGCTGGCTCATCCATGGTAAGCCCAGTCCGGTGGTCAGATCAGAGGGGTCTGCTGGCTCATCCATGGTAAGCCCGGTCCGGTGGTCAGATCAGAGGGGTCTGCTGGCTCATCCATGGTAAGCCAGGGGTCTGCTGGCTCATCCACGGTACGCCCAGTCCGGTGGTCAGATCAGAGGGGTCTGCTGGCTCATCCACGGTACGCCCAGTCCGGTGGTCAGATCAGAGGGGTCTGCTGGCTCATCCATGGTAAGTCAGGGGTCTGCTGGCTCATCCACGGTACGCCCAGTCCGGTGGTCAGATCAGAGGGGTCTGCTGGCTCATCCATGGTAAGCCCAGTCCGGTGGTCAGATCAGAGGGGTCTGCTGGCTCATCCATGGTAAGCCCAGTCCGGTGGTCAGATCAGAGGGGTCTGCTGGCTCATCCATGGTAAGCCCAGTCCGGTGGTCAGATCAGAGGGGTCTGCTGGCTCATCCATGGTAAGCCCGGTCCGGTGGTCAGATCAGAGGGGTCTGCTGGCTCATCCACGGTAAGCCCGGTCCGGTGGTCAGATCAGAGGGGTCTGCTGGCTCATCCACGGTAAGCCCGGTCCGGTGGTCAGATCAGAGGGGTCTGCTGGCTCATCCACAGTAAGCCCGGTCCGGTGGTCAGATCAGAGGGGTCTGCTTTCTGCAGCAGAGGAGGAGGTCTGATCTGTCGTACTTCATAATAAATTCATGCAGCCTGACGGAACCATGTTTATGCAGAGGAGTCAGAAAACTGCAGCAGGAGCACCTGTGCAGGGAGTCACCTCCTCTCTCTGGTGGAGGGGGGTGCTTCCTTTAGCCTGGGGGTGATAACAGACGGCTGACTGTCGAGGATTCACGTCGAGCAGTCACAGAAAAACGACAACAACGTAAAACCTCTTCGTTATGAATCAGGTTTAAATTCACTGTAGACGTTGCTGCTCGTTGATTCTTCTGGTTTTTATACCAAACATTAAGAAGAGCTTATATCCTAACGGGGCGTCAAGGGAAGGCAGGATACACTCTGAACACCTCACCAGTCTGTCACAGGGTCACACACACAGACAACCATCCACACACACACACACACACACACACACACACACATACACACTCATTCCAAGGGGAAATTTGGCACCGGCCAATCAGCCTAAGCGCACGTTTTTTAAAGGGTGGGAGGAAACCGACGCAGACACGGGGAGAACATGCAAACTCCACACAGAAAAGCCCGTTTTCCAAGCTTCGTTCCCACCTGGGACTCATACCCACTACCTCCTTGCTGTGAGGCCACTGTGCCACCCACTGGCACCGCTCATTCAGAGATTGGGCAGAGACAGACATGGCATGGGTCCTGGTTCTGCAAACTCTCACAGTAATGCCAACAAGATATCCAGTGGTGGAACATAACGAAGTAAATATACTTCGTTACTGTACTTAAGTAAAAAAAATTGTGTATCTGTTCTTTACTTAAGTAAAATTTAATACCGGTACTTTTACTTTTACTTCACTACATTTTTAGAGTAAATATCTGTACTTTTACTTCACTACTTTTTAAAAGTGTGTTTTACATTTTTGTTACATTTTCGTTCAGGAATTTGAAAAATACACAGGTTTTTTTTTTTTTAGCGCATCTTGAAGCAGCATCGCTAAAATCAAAAGAAGCAGTTGATCGGGAGAAGAAGTCATGAATCGAGGACCAATCAGAATCGAGAGGAAACATTTTCCACAAAAAAAACTAACATCAAAAATTAAAAAGAGTCAGAAGATTGTTGTTCGTTGTGTTTACTTTTAAATAAAAAGTTGAGCCATCATTACACAGAGCAGGGGCGGATCTAGAATTTTCTAAATAAATAAATAGCAAATAAAGACATAAAAGTTGATCCAGAGAACATATCCGCTTGTCACACACTTCCGAAGAAGGAAAAAAACGCAAAACCAAATATTATTGTGCGTTTTGTTAACAGGAAACACAAAATAGAGCTATTACGACAAGCTAAGAAGTTAAGAGGCACGGGAGTATATCTGAATGAACACTTAACAAAAAGACGTGCAGACATCGCAAGACATGCAAGAAACTTGCGAAAACAGAAAAAAATACAAGCTACGTGGACTCGGAACGGGCAAGTGATGATTAAACTCAATGGTACGCCAGAAGAAGCGAAAGTGATCACGATAAGAGAGCTGAAAGACCTGAATCCGTATGAATAATTATTTGGATTATGTTACTTTAAAAAAGGATTATGATTTCTCGGAAGATTGTAAAGAGCGCTTGACGATGCACGGATTACGCATCGCGGAAAAGGAGACAGGTGAACATATGTGCACTGAACACAAGACAAACTATGACTTGTATTGATCAACAACTTGATCCAGAATTATATTTCTACAATAACTTGGACTTAAGCTGTGACTATTACACAAGCGAACAATTTAAAGAGAACGTTAAACTGGAGAAAAACTTTTCAGTGCTACATATTAACATTAGGAGTCTCTGGAAGAACATATCAAAAATCAAAGACCTACTGCATATGTACGGTAAATTTAATATTATAGCCGTATCTGAAACGTGGCTGGACGAGCTAAAGCACCCTCTAACACTAGTAAAGATAGAGGGATACGAACTATTTACAGTCACTAGAAACAACAAAAAAGGAGGTGGAGTTGCCCTCTATGTGGACTCAAACTTTAACTGTAAAATCATTGAAGATAAATCAGTATCTGTTCACAATATAATGGAATTAATCACTGTCGAAATTGAATTTAAAAAAACAAAAAATGTACATGTTACTTGTGTATACCGAACACCTGGTTCACCGATTGATACATTTAATGAAAAAATGAATGAAATTATAAATATAAATGGATATTCCACAAAGGAATTAATAATATGTGGAGATTTAAATATAAATTTGCTTAAAGCAACTACCCATGGGAAAACAACTGATTTCATAAATATGATGCATTCAAATATGTTACTACCAATTATTGATAAACCCAGCAGGATAACGATTGATTCCTCCACTCTAATAGATAATATTTTTATAAACAATATTGAAGCTAAAATTGTTGGTGGCCTTTTTGTCAGTGATATAAGTGACCACCTACCAGTTTTTGCTATATTTCAAAATAAAATTATAACTGATGACAAAGAAAACTCTGAAACATTTAGATATATTAGGCGAGTGACAGACCAAACTCTAAATAAACTTAAAGAAGACTTATTAAAACAGAAATGGGACGAGGTCTACAACCAAACTGACCCAAGTGAAGCGTATGAAATTTTTATATCCATGTTTTTAGAAATCTACAATAAAAACTGCCCATTAAAAAAGGTAAGACTTAAAGAAAATTCTAAAATAAAGCCATGGATAACAAGTGGATTACAAAATGCATGTAAGAAGAAAAATATGTTATATAAAAAGTTTATTCAATACAAAACCAAGGAATCTGAAATAAAATATAAAAATTATAAAAACAAATTGACTAGTATTTTGCGGAAAACCAAAAAAGAATACTTTCATAAATTATTTGAAGAACAAAAAGAAAATATTAAGGGAACATGGAATGTCATTAATAAAATAATTAAAATAAAAGATAAAAAATATAAAATACCAAAACAATTCATGAACAAAAGCTCAAAGCTGGAAAATATAAAAGAAATTATAGAAGAATTTAATCATTATTTTGTTAATGTAGGAAATACCTTGGCTGAAAGTATTGAGAAGCATAACATAAGTCCAAGTGATGCTGTAAACAGAAATCCTTTTACATTTTATTTAAACCCAACAAATGAAAATGAAATAATTAAAATAGTAAAGCAATTTAAATCAAAAACATCTAAAGATACACTTGACATTGATATGAATTTAATAAAGAATACAATAGAACATATTGCACAGCCTCTAACATATATTTGCAATAAGTCTTTTCAAATCGGTAAATTTCCTGAAAAAATGAAAATAACTAGAGTTATTCCAGTCTATAAAAATGGCAATAAACAATTATTTTCAAATTATCGGCCTATATCCATACTTCCACAGTTTTCAAAAATAATAGAAAAAGTATTTGTAATAAGATTAGATAAATTTATAGAGAAACACCAGCTCCTTAGTGACAAACAATATGGGTTTAGACAAAACCGATCCACTAATATGGCTGTTACAGAACTAATAGAAAATATTACTACATCAATAGACTCAAATAATTATGGCATCGGTATTTTCATAGACCTTAAGAAAGCTTTCGACACCATAGATCATAATATATTACTGAGCAAACTAGACAGATTTGGTTTTCGAGGAGCTGCATATACATGGCTTCAGAGCTACTTAGAAAATAGATATCAATATGTACAAATAAAGGAGGAAAAATCTGATTTATTAAAAGTCATATGTGGAATTCCACAAGGCTCAACGCTGGAGCCTAAACTCTTTATCCTGTACATCAATGATTTGTGTTACACATCCAAACTAATAAATTATGTACTGTTTGCAGACGACACTACTCTTTACTTTTCAGGAAAAGACCTGAACCAAATGATACAATCAGTTGAAAGAGAATTGAGTAAAATAAAAATATGGTTTGACATAAATAAATTATCATTAAATATTGAAAAAACAAAATTTATAGTATTTACAAAATTAAAAGTACCTAAACAAATTCAAATTATGCTTAATAACACCCCATTGGAACGAGCTTACGACAGTAAGTTCCTTGGAATGATTATAGATCACAAATTAAGCTGGAAATCACACATAAATTATACAAAAAATAAACTGTCTAAAGTAATAGCAATCATTTATAAATTCAGATTTGTCCTAAATAAAAAAAGTTTGTTTATGTTATATAATACATTAGTACTTCCATATATAACTTATTGTATCGAGATTTGGGGAAATACGTACAAAACTAACACAAAACCAATTTATATTTTACAAAAAAAAGCAATACGAGCAATAACATTCTCATCTTATAATCAACCTACCAATAATCTATTTATAAATTTAAAAACATTAAAGTTCTATGATTTAGTGGAATTACACACTTTAAAATTTATGTTTAAGATAAAAAAAAACATGATGTCAAACTCTCTACAAAATATGTTTATTATTAGGAAAAGTCCACACGAACTAAGAGGAAATGATGTGTTCATTAAAAATAAATTTAGAACAAATGTTAAAAAATTCTGTATTTCTATTAAAGGTGTGGATCTTTGGAATAATTGTAATGATGAACTTAAATTGTGTTTAAATCTTTTATGTTTAAAAAAGAAATTTAAGTTATTAATACTTAAAAAATATGCAAGTCTTGATGGTTAAATTCAAGCTTCTATAAAAAGTAAACAATTATGATGTGTTATGATTATGTTATGTGTTATGAATATGTGTTATGATTATGTTATATGTTATGATGTGTTATGATTATGTTATGATGTATTATGATATTACAAAGTATTATGTTATGCGTTATAACAATTATGATGGCTTAGTATTTACTTATGTCTTTTTGCTTTTATTATGACATAAAAAAAAAAAAAAAAAAGGGTCGGCGTAATAAGCGTTTGCTTCAGCCGGTACCTTTTCGGTCCTTCGCTGGAATATGGTTGTTTTCTTTATTTCATTGATATGAGGTTGCACTGTGACCGAAACAAATAAATAAATAAAAAAAAAATAAATAAATAAAGGGGGGTGGGCGTCAGGTCATTGACAAAGCAAATATAGGGTGACAATTTAAAAAATAAGTGTAATTTTCCTCCATTTTGGCGGTCCATACGCTGGCCCTTTAAGGGGATAGCTTGACTTGTCCCCTTTTATTTATTTATTTATTTTTTGGACCAATAGAGACAGGAGAGGGGGGGTCACACCCCTGCAGAGTATTTATCCTGGTTACCATGGTGACACCCTATAGCACAAAAAATAACATTTGAATTATGGTCGAATACTTTTACTTTTTACTTAAAAAGTACAATTTATACCAATTACTTTTGTATTTTTACTTAAGTATAAAAAGTGAGTTCTTCATCCACCACTGAAGATACCCTAAGAGACACCCCAAGAGCAGGCCTACTGTTCCACATCCGTGACGGAATCCACATTGTCCCCCCTCCATCCGAGTCGGACCCTTCTCTCCAGTGGCCCAGAAAGGCCGGGGAGTGGGATCCCTCTGGGATTAGTCACTGAACGCTGATCCAGAATCTGTCCAAAGGAAAATGTTCTCCTCCGATAATGGATGTAAGACCACGGATCAGAAGACGTGACAGCAGAGCCCGTCGAGGAACCGCAGAGCCGAGAGCAGGACCACGTCTACTTTTAGACACAGTGAGTCCATCACCAGAACGACAGGCCTAGGTATGAGGGCTGTTCCTCCCTTAAACAACATGGCTCCCTCCACAGTGGCCTCCAGTAGGACTACAAAGTCCCTCAGTTGGACTATAACTTCTTCACCAGGACTTTGGAGTCTCCAGCTTGTTGCCGTGGGAGACAGTGTTTTCCTGTTTGCCCGGGGTCCAGGTTAAACCCACCCAGACTTTTTCTTTAACCTCAGACTCGAAGCCTGAAAACTTAGACGTGTTTTTGTTCTAAAAGCAGCCGTACTTTTATAAACTCATAAAGAACTGGGTCCGGGGTCTGCCCTTGTCTTATCCTTTCCAGGAGCTGGTCTGTGAGACGTGACCAGGACAGGGTGATTAATGTGAGCTGGGACCGCAGAGCTGGTCGGATACATCTCTGTCGCTGCCCGACATCGTCACGATCCATCATTTCAGTTCATCCACGTCAAACAGAACTCAACGCCAGCAGACCGTGTGGAAGGACAACCGTCCTCTGGATCCCTGGAAGCGACCAGAATTCTGCTCCAGATCGCACTGTTTGCTGGTTCCAAACTACTGCAGTGAACCAGGTATGCCAACAACCACCTTCTGGACTGCAGGTGGCATAAGTAACGCACCCGAACAGTCAGTGAAGTTCAGAAAACAAAGCGTTTGAGGAATCGTTTCAAACACAGACCGTTAATGGTTGATCTTCTGTTTTCAGCTACAGAACTACAAACATGGCGGACGGACGCTTTATGTCACACCATCATCTCTGTTCTCTGATTGGGTAGGACGTTTTTTCATCGCTGTAATTGTAAGATAATCCCTCCAATCCCTGACCTAGTTACTGGAGAAAATGAGACAGTAGGTGGCGCCGGCATGGTGTCTTTCCTATTGTACTTTAATCTCTGTTCTCTGATTGGCTGGTTATCTGACGATTAGCATTACCTCCAAGAAAACGAGCGTCTGAAATAAAGTAAAATTGTATGGAATCAATAGGTGGCGCCAGTGAATCTCGGACATTTCAGCCAAAAAATTGCAACATTAGCTGTTCCGTTAGCGGAACAACCTCCGTTACTCTTCTTATGCATCATTAACTTTATAAACCACCCCTCTGACCTATTTGATCTCCATCCCGCCCCGACCACGCCTCTAGAGCGCCATATAAGGATCACGTGCAGCTGTGTTTAAATGGGAACTTGGCAGTCGATACAATGATCTGTTGGTGAATTAAAAATGGAAGAAAAAAAAAAAAGAGACATAAATTGCGCATCAGAAATCCGAGTCAGACCCTCGAGGCGAACCAAGTAAAATCGCTTCTTGTAACCCGCAGTACACAGGCCCACCGAGATCCAGAAAGATAGGACATTGGGGAGGAGTCACAGGCTGTGTGTGTCCAGTTTTACAGGAAGTTCCTGCTGGGATAAAACCGACCAATAGAAAACCACGCTGGAGGCCCAAACCATGCCCACAGGAACTGAGTCTGTAACAAGACCCGAACCTGATAAACAAATGAGCCATCGTGGCGTCTGTGCAAGTCGTCTGTAAACGAAGGTATGGGGCAGCAGGCCAGGAAGATGCTGAGGATCTCTGTGGGAGTGACCAGGATGGACAGGATCAGAGGAACAGCACATGTTAAAGGTTTTAAAGTCATGAGTCCAGGACATTTCAGCCTCGGAGATTTGAGCCAAAAAACTGCAACCTAGGATATTTGAGCCACGTGGGCCACGAATCTAGGACATTTCAGCCTGGTATTCTGAATGGTATTCTGCTCCAGGAGGAGCGTGGGAAGATGGAGTACCAGGAGCTTCAGGTTCGTCTCCACAACCTGGTGCAAGAAGACCATCCCTGCCTTCCTTCGTGGCATCACTCACAACCTTCGTGGAGGACAACCAAACTTGTAAAAAATTGTGATATTTTATGTAAAAAATTTATTGTAAATAAACAGTTGCACTACAGAAAATAATTGCTTTTAATCATCTTCATTCCGTGGCTCAAACATCCTAGGTTGTAGTTTTTTGGCTTAAATGTCCGTGGTTGAAAAGACCGTTCACCGGTGCCAGTACGGCCAACCAAGTATCAGACTGGTTCATGAATGAACCTCCGATCTTCTGAAGAACGATTCGCTGAAGCAGAAATAAATCTAAATATTTCTTTTTATCACATTCATCAGATTTTCAAACCAAAGGAAAAATAAATGAGGACTGTTGTGTTTTTATGATAAACTGCTGTTTAAAAGACGAATGTTCGTGTTTTCTGAGTCTGTTTGGCAGACATCTTCTTTCTGATGTGTGTTCCTATAAACAAACCGGGTTAAACCCAGACACCGGGTCAGAGCGGGGAGCCTCGAC
This sequence comes from Neostethus bicornis, assembly GCA_902685375.1. NCBI lineage: Eukaryota > Metazoa > Chordata > Actinopteri > Atheriniformes > Phallostethidae > Neostethus > Neostethus bicornis. The sequence goes on along the minus strand of LR738553.1, from coordinate 1,608,285 downwards.
ACCCAGACATAAACAAACATTGTAAACAATGTCCGCCGTAGTTTAGAGGATACTGATGAACATGAAGCTGTGAGTAAACAATGGCCGTCATCTGTTCTTCAGTCAGTTTAAAAGTTCTCCATGTTTTCATCAGAGCGCCGTCTGGTGGTTAAAGCCTGCACTGTAACCACCGCCCCCTCCCAGCAGTGTGAGCATCTCTCTGAAGGGACCCTCGTTCTCTGCTGAAATCTCCTCTTTCTTCTTTAACCTATACGGATTCTTTAAGGAAGCATCTTTAATTAGTGGAGGAAATCAAACCTCCAGCTCGTTCTAAACAAACCTCACCACAGTGTTCAATCTGGTCAGACTGGTCCGACTGGGCCCATGAGAGGACAGTAGTGATGGAAACCAGTCAGTAAATCAATCTACGGATGCTCAGATCGTTACGTCATCTTACTCCTTCAGGTTCACATTCTTTCATCTTCAGAAGTTCTAAAAAAAATCTAAAACAAACAGAAAAGGAGCCAAAAAACTGAAAAGAATCCATCATTAAATCCAGTGTGATCACTGAGGTGTGATCCCTCCACCAGGGGGAGGCAGCACTGTCTTTACAAATACTAAGAACTACTGGCTTCCAGTTTCACATGCTGGAACATTCTGGAAAAGATCCCGAATGAAAGATCATGACCCTCTGGATTTTTATCAATTTAAATGAAAGATTAAAAAAAAAAAAAAAAAAAAAAATTGACTGAAAAGGTTTAAGATTCTGAAGAGTTCATGTTTGAACCAGAAACACCAGGCTTTAATTTCTGGACATTTATTTTTCTTTATTTTGTGGACAAAGTCCTAAAGTTTAAGAGGTGAGATGATGTCACACGGAGGCGTGGCTAAAGGATGACATAGGGTTTGACCTCCAGGAACATTCTACAATTTTAAAATTCTGTTTTTCAGGGGAAAAAAAAATCTTTATTTATCTAAACCATCTCTTATTATTATTAGTTTTTTTATTCAAAACTAAAATAGTAGATTCCTACCCTCACCGTGGTAACCAGGATCTACGTTCCTACCCTCACCATGGTAACCAGGATCTACGTTCCTACCCTCACCATGGTAACCAGGATCTACGTTCCTACCCTCACCATGGTAACCAGAATCTACGTTCCTACCCTCACCATGGTAACCAGGATCTACATTCCTACCCTCACCGTGGTAACCAGGATCTACGTTTCTACCCTCACCGTGGTAACCAGGATCTACGTTCCTACCCTCACCGTGGTAACCAGGATCTACGTTCCTACCCTCACCGTGGTAACCAGGATCTACGTTTCTACCCTCACCATGGTAACCAGGATCTACGTTCCTACCCTCACCATGGTAACCAGGATCTATGTTCCTACCCTCACCATGGTAACCAGGATCTACGTTCCTACCCTCACCATGGTAACCAGGATCTACGTTCCTACCCTCACCATGGTAACCAGGATCTACGTTCCTACCCTCACCATGGTAACCAGGATCTACGTTCCTACCCTCACCATGGTAACCAGGATCTACGTTCCTACCCTCACCATGGTAACCAGTGTGGGTGGGGATGAAAGAATGGGATTGTGGATACAAGTAGCAGAAATGATCTTCCTCTGCAGGGTGGCTGGGCTCTCACTCAGAGATAGAAGGAGGAGCTCTGCCATCTGGGAGGAGCTCGGAGTCGAGCCGTTGCTCCTCTTGGTCAAGGGGAGTTTGGTTCGGGGCATCTGGTTGGAATGCCTCGCTGTTCTGTCCCACGAGGAGGAGACCTAGAGTCAGACCCCAGACCTGCTGAAGAGACTATGTCTCACATCTGGACAGGGAACACCTCAGGATCCTCCCGGTGAGCTGTAAGATGCAGCTGGGTGAGAGAAGCCTGGGTTTACTTTTTGAGTCTGTTCCCCCTGTGACCTGTCCCCACATAAGCAGAAGCAGACGGAGGGAAACTAAGCTACGTTTTGTTTTACTTTTAAATGAGCGTCATCCACCAGAGGAATAATGAGTCAAATCTAACACTACAAGTCCATGCAGGTGACTCAGGTGAAAGGAGGGGTACACCTGTACAGGTTGCCAGGCTAGGGTGCTACAGGCAGTTCTTTCTGTGTGTAGTTTGTATGTTCTTCCACTCTAAGATGAAGAGGTTGAGGTCTGTACGTTTACCTCCCATGCCAGAGACGTGTAGAGTTTCCTTCTCTCCTTCTTGCTGATTTTTCTTTGAGCCATCTTGTTTTCTTTTTAACCTCAGAGCTGAAATAAATAAATAAAGTCATTCTTCAGAAAATCTCTCAAACAGTTTATAAAACATTCCTCTGAACCCCGAAATCTCACTGATTTATGTACTTTCACAAGCTCCTGGTTTTATATTTATTTCACCAAAGAATTCAATCATGAGCTGCACGATGGCTTCACAGCAAGAAGGTCAGGGATTCAAGTCCTGGTGTGGGAGCAACGTCAGAAACACCTGTCTCTCTGTGTGTAGTTTGCATGTTCTACCTGTGTATGTGTGGGTTTTCTCTGGTTTCCTCCAAAAACATGCATGTTAGATCATTTGGCTGCTCCTAGGAATGAGAGTGTGGATATCTGTGTGTGTGTGTGTGTGTGTGTGTGTGTGTGTGTGTGTGTGTGTGTGTGTGTGTGTGTGTGTGTGTGTGTGTGTGTGTGTGTGTGTGTGTGTGTGTGCGTGTGTGTGTGTGTGTGCGTGTGTCACTGCCTCTCGCCTGAAATCAGCCAGGATAGGCTCCGGCACCCCATGAAATTTTATTAGTGATAAACAATTAAAAAAACGAAACAAAATGTTATCATTTAATTTGTGACTTTTTGTATTTCTAAGACGTGTCAGAGAGGGTCTCTCTGTGCCCTCCGAAAAAAACCTTCTATAGAATTCCAAAGAGAAGTTTTATAGAGTTTTTTTTTTTAAACATTCTAAGAACTTCTAAAGAACTTTAGAACTCAAATTCTTTAGAATCAGTTCTATAGAAACATTCCTTTAGAACTGGTTTCGACTAAATGTCATCAATTCAATTTTATTTTTTAGCCCAAAATCACAGAATGTCCGTCTCAATGGGCTTCTCAAGAAAAAGAGGAATGTATTAAAACAAATACACAACAAGAAAAATAACTAACAAATGCTAACTAAACAAGACTAGCACATTAATGCACTTAGACTCTCCTTCATGGTGAGGAAAAACTCCTAAAAAACCCATCAGTGGGAAAAAATAAGAAACTTTATGTTTGATATTTACAAAAAAAATCAACTTCCACACATCGGTGGAGGGCAGGAGATCGCTGATGATAGACGCCCGTGTATACGGTGCGTACTTGATCACCTCGATCACCCAGACACAAGGGTCCAAAAGAAATTCACCACTTCTTACCTGCTGGTGGAAGCAGGGTTTAAACCCGGGACTTTCCAACTTGTAGGCTAGAACCTAACCCACTGTGCCATGCCCGCAGGTCAGAGACATTAGGGGCATGCATAGTATGAAAAATCATTTTAAACTTGATTGTTGATATGATTTATATATTTTATAATGTTAGACAGTCTGAAGGAGGAACAGGTGTAGAACTGATTAATTTACCCTCGTTAAATAAAGATGTTACTATTATTATTATTATTATTATTATTATACATCATTAAACTTTGACTGGTTTATTTTCTAGATATTTTTCACTGTTTTAATCAATTCTTAATACAAAATAAATCTGTTGATAAACATATTTGTTTATTTTAGGATTCAATAGAAATTCTATAGAATATTAAATAGAAATATTAAGTGATAAAAAGTTCACCATGTTCTAAAAAACACTGAAGACCATTCTATAGAACCCCCACACTGTCCCATAGAAACCCACCAGGGTCGTTCTATAGAACCCCCACGCTGTCCCATAGAAACCCACCAGGGTCGTTCTATAGAACCCCCACACTGTCCCATAGAAACCCACCAGGGTCGTTCTATAGAACCCCCACATTGTCCCATAGAAACCCACCAGGGTCGTTCTATAGAACCCCCACGCTGTCCCATAGAAACCCACCAGGGTCGTTCTACAGAACCCCCACGCTGTCCCATAGAAACCCACCAGGGTCGTTCTATAGAACCCCCACGCTGTCCCATAGAAACCCACCAGGGTCGTTCTATAGAACCCCCACGCTGTCCCATAGAAACCCACCAGGGTCGTTCTATAGAACCCCCACATTGTCCCATAGAAACCCACCAGGGTCGTTCTATAGAACCCCCACACTGTCCCATAGAAACCCACCAGGGTCGTTCTATAGAACCCCCACATTGTCCCATAGAAACCCACCAGGGTCGTTCTATAGAACCCCCACGCTGTCCCATAGAAACCCACCAGGGTCGTTCTATAGAACCCCCACACTGTCCCATAGAAACCCACCAGGGTCGTTCTATAGAACCCCCACACTGTCCCATAGAAACCCATGTATAATTTATTATATATTTAATTTCATTATGAACAGTTTTAAAACTAATTAGAAATAAAACTGTTCGTTACAGACTACGATATTTATTTTATTATCTTAGAAACATCAGTTCTGTAGGTTATTCATCATCATTAGGAACATAGCCTGGAGTTCTAGAGAACGACCCTGGTGTTCTTAAAGTCGGTCCTGGGGTTCTATGAGACATCGTGGGGGTTCTATAGATGGTCTTAGGGTTCTTTATGACAGCCATCAGGTTCCATAGAACACTCTTCAGTGTTCTAAAGAACGTGGGGAACTTTCTACAGGACTTAACCATCCTCTTGAATGTTCTATAGAATCCTATAGAATTTCTATAGAACATTTTTCATCAGGTTTTTTTTTGTCTGCGTTACCATGACAACAACGATTGTTGTGTTATGGATGCTGACAGTTGACAGCGGTTGTTGTTTATTTTGAAGAACAACAAAAGCTAGCCGTTGCAAACTGTTAGTAGTTTGTTAGATTTTAAATGTTGAACTACCCTGAGTGGAGTCTCCTCTACCCTGAGTGTGGTCGCCTCTACCCTGAGTGTGGTCTCCTCTACCCTGAGTGTGGTCTCCTTTACCCTGAGTGTGGTCTCCTCTACTCTGAGTGTGGTCTCCTTTACCCTGAGTGTGGTCTCCTTTACCCTGAGTGTGGTCTCCTCCACCCAGAGTGTGGTCTCCTTTACCCTGAGTGTGGTCTCCTCTACCCTGAGTGTGGTCTCCTCTACCCTGAGTGTGGTCTCCTTTACCCTGAGTGTGGTCTCCTCTACTCTGAGTGTGGTCTCCTCTACCCTGAGTGGAGTCTCCTCTACCCTGAGTGTGGTCTCCTCTACTCTGAGTGGGGTCTCCTCTACCCTGAGTGTGGTCTCCTCTACCCTGAGTGTGGTCTCCTCTACCCTGAGTGTGGTCTCCTCCACCCTGAGTGTGGTCTCCTCTACCCTGAGTGTGGTCTCCTCTACCCTGAGTGTGGTCTCCTCTACCCTGAGTGTGGTCTCCTCTACCCTGAGTGTGGTCTCCTCTACCCTGAGTGTGGTCTCCTCTACCCTGAGTGTGGTCTCCTCTACTCTGAGTGTGGTCTCCTTTACCCTGAGTGTGGTCTCCTTTACCCTGAGTGTGGTCTCCTTTACCCTGAGTGTGGTCTCCTCTACCCTGAGTGTGGTCTCCTTTACCCTGAGTGTGGTCTCCTCTACCCTGAGTGTGGTCTCCTCTACCCTGAGTGTGGTCTCCTCTACCCTGAGTGTGGTCTCCTTTACCCTGAGTGTGGTCTCCTTTACCCTGAGTGTGGTCTCCTTTACCCTGAGTGTGGTCTCCTCTACCCTGAGTGTGGTCTCCTTTACCCTGAGTGTGGTCTCCTTTACCCTGAGTGTGGTCTCCTGTACCCTGAGTGTGGTCTCCTCTACCCTGAGTGGAGTCTCCTCTACCCTGAGTGTGGTCTCCTCTACCCTGAGTGTGGTCTCCTCTACCCTGAGTGTGGTCTCCTCTACCCTGAGTGTGGTCTCCTCTACCCTGAGTGTGGTCTCCTCTACCCTGAGTGTGGTCTCCTCTACCCTGAGTGTGGTCTCCTCTACCCTGAGTGTGGTCTCCTCTACCCTGAGTGTGGTCTCCTCTACTCTGAGTGTGGTCTCCTTTACCCTGAGTGTGGTCTCCTTTACCCTGAGTGTGGTCTCCTTTACCCTGAGTGTGGTCTCCTCTACCCTGAGTGTGGTCTCCTTTACCCTGAGTGTGGTCTCCTCTACCCTGAGTGTGGTCTCCTCTACCCTGAGTGTGGTCTCCTCTACCCTGAGTGTGGTCTCCTCTACCCTGAGTGTGGTCTCCTTTACCCTGAGTGTGGTCTCCTTTACCCTGAGTGTGGTCTCCTTTACCCTGAGTGTGGTCTCCTCTACCCTGAGTGTGGTCTCCTTTACCCTGAGTGTGGTCTCCTTTACCCTGAGTGTGGTCTCCTTTACCCTGAGTGTGGTCTCCTCTACCCTGAGTGGAGTCTCCTCTACCCTGAGTGTGGTCTCCTCTACCCTGAGTGTGGTCTCCTCTACCCTGAGTGTGGTCTCCTCTACCCTGAGTGTGGTCTCCTCTACCCTGAGTGTGGTCTCCTCTACCCTGAGTGTGGTCTCCTCTACCCTGAGTGTGGTCTCCTCTACCCTGAGTGTGGTCTCCTCTACCCTGAGTGTGGTCTCCTCTACCCTGAGTGTGGTCTCCTTTACCCTGAGTGTGGTCTCCTTTACCCTGAGTGTGGTCTCCTTTACCCTGAGTGTGGTCTCCTCTACCCTGAGTGTGGTCTCCTTTACCCTGAGTGTGGTCTCCTTTACCCTGAGTGTGGTCTCCTTTACCCTGAGTGTGGTCTCCTCTACCCTGAGTGGAGTCTCCTCTACCCTGAGTGTGGTCTCCTCTACCCTGAGTGTGGTCTCCTCTACCCTGAGTGTGGTCTCCTCTACCCTGAGTGTGGTCTCCTCTACCCTGAGTGTGGTCTCCTCTACCCTGAGTGTGGTCTCCTCTACCCTGAGTGGAGTCTCCTCTACCCTGAGTGTGGTCTCCTCTACCCTGAGTGTGGTCTCCTCTACCCTGAGTGTGGTCTCCTCTACCCTGAGTGTGGTCTCCTTTACCCTGAGTGTGGTCTCCTTTACCCTGAGTGGGGTCTCCTCTACCCTGAGTGTGGTCTCCTCTACCCTGAGTGTGGTCTCCTTTACCCTGAGTGTGGTCTCCTCTACCCTGAGTGTGGTCTCCTTTACCCTGAGTGGGGTCTCTTCTACCCTGAGTGTGGTCTCCTCTACCCTGAGTGTGGTCTCCTTTACCCTGAGTGGGGTCTCTTCTACCCTGAGTGTGGTCTCCTCTACCCTGAGTGTGGTCTCCTTTACCCTGAGTGTGGTCTCCTCTACCCTGAGTGTGGTCTCCTCTACCCTGAGTGTGGTCTCTTCTACCCTGAGTGTGGTCTCCTCTACCCTGAGTGTGGTCTCCTTTACCCTGAGTGGGGTCTCTTCTACCCTGAGTGTGGTCTCCTCTACCCTGAGTGTGGTCTCCTTTACCCTGAGTGGGG
>LR738553.1:1593293-1595793 GCA_902685375.1 Neostethus bicornis | reverse complement strand
CATCGGAACAGGATGATTATGACATCATCATGACATCAGAATGTGCTGAGAATCCAGTTTGAAATGAAATAAAATCAGATGAAGAGGCTTCGATGTGTTCGTTTAGATTTAATTTGATAGATTTTTAACTTTATTAGTCTTTATTTTGACTTTTTATCAGTTCTAATTATTTTTAACATCATGACTTATGATCCTGATTTATCACAGTTATGAGAAATAGACAGAGCTAGACCACCGGCTGTCTGGATGGATCCTAGATTGCTCCCCATTCCTGTGAGCAACCATAGACATAAACACACTAGACTTTTATTTTAAAGGTCTGAGACATGAGGATTAGATTAGAATTACTTTAATTCAAAGTCTGTATTGAGGTTTATAAAAGTCCCAGAGAAAATCCCACCTGTGAAACATGAAGCTCAGGTGAATGGTGACTGTCCTGTAACCACACGATTACCAGTTCAACCCCCGCCTGGAGTTCATGCCAACGTGTCTCTGAGCAAGACACTGAACCCCAATACCTCCTGATGGTTGTTTCCAGCTTCCACCATCAGGTATGAATGTGTGTGTGAATGGGTGAATGTGAGGTAGGATGTGAAGGGCTTTGAGAACCAACAGAAGTAAATAAGAACAATAAAACCCCGTTCCGTTGTCTTCTGCTTATCGGGCCGGGTGGCAGGGGCAACAGCCTCATTTGGGAAAGCCCAGCTTTCATCACCCCGGCTACATCCTCCAGCTCACCTGGAGGATCCTGAGGTGTCCCTGTCCAGCTGTGAGGGATCGTCTCTTCAGCAGGTCCAGGTACTGCCTCTAGGTGTCCTCCTGGTGGGATGTGCCCAAAACGGAACAGGTGTTCAGGAGGCATTCTAACCAGACACCAGAACCACCCCATCTGGCTTCTCTCGACCGACAAACAAACAAACAATAAACGAACAATAGAATGATATTCCCATAAAAATGTTTAAAATAATCCTCGAGTCCTGCTTTCAATGGTCCTCTGATTAGAACCAGAATCCACCACACACGGATCTACTACCACAGGTAGGACTACCGATCCAAGATGGAGGCTGCAGCAGCCAATGAGGGGTCTTCTCTTTATGTCTATGTGTGCCACGCCCAATCAGACATGGTTTCTCCTTATATGGTCATTTCCTTTGAAAACATGTGACGTAACAGAGTGAAAAAATATACCAGATGAACCAAAACGAGTCGTCTGAGGAGGAACAAAAAAGATTAAATAAAGATATTTTTATGTTACTTTATGGATTAAATTCAGATTTTCTGATAAACTCCAGACATCATGGAGTCACTGAAAAAAAAATAAATAAAAAAGAATTCCTCTATTCATCCCTCACCGTGCTGCACTCCTTACACCGCAGCAGGCTGCCCTTCAACAGCACCAATGGTGGAAGAAGCGGGGGTTAGGTGTCTTCTTCAAGGACCCTAGACGTGCTCTCTGTGGGACACGAACCCGCGACCTTCTGGTCCACACGCGAACGCTCTAACCACTGAGCTGCCGTCTCCTCCCCAAAAAGCTGGATTTAGAGTGGCAGTGGGTAGCACAGTGGCCTCACAGCAAGAAGGTTGTGGGTTCGAATCCCAGGTCGGGACGAGGCTCAGAACACTGTGTGGAGTTTGTATGTTCTCCCTGTGTCTGCGTGGGTTTCCTCCCACCAAAAATATACCGTAATTTCACGGCCATTAGGCGCACCGTACGAAAAGGCGCAGCCTCAGTTTTGTGCGCTGTTACTGTATTTAACACACACATAAGGCGCACCGTACGAAAAGGCGCAGTCTCAATCACACACCGTCTTACAACAACACACACGCACGCATGCAAATGTGCGTATTAAAAAATAGTCCAGTGCTTCTCAAATAGTGGGGCGCGTGTGATCCTGTGGAACACGTACTAGAATAAAGTGTTATCGTACATCCACTACAGTAGTTGTAGTTTATAGTTTAAATAAGAATTATTTTTTTTAAATTCAAGTTAATTGATGCACTTTAAATATTTTCTGTTACAAACTAAAAAACAATGTAAATAAAGCTGTTCTTTTTTTTTCTTTAATGTTAATGAGGATACAATGTTATGCAGAAGTGTACTTAGAACCAGGGGTCCTCAACCTTTTCTGCGCCACGGACCGGTTTAGTGTCTGATAATATTTTCACGGACCGGTCTACAGGTGATAAGACCAGCCGGAAAAACTGGCTTTTTTAATCAATAATAATACATTTAAATCCACGTTGTCTTCACGAGAAAATTTATTATCAGTGTTTTTATAACGTGGAAAAATTCTCTCTGCTCGAACGCACTCTGGTTGCCATGGTAACAGTAAACATACCTTCAAAATAAAGACATCACAAAAACAAAGTGAATAAAAATACTAGTTAGGCCCCTCACACCAGGGGTGGTCCACCTGGTGGTTGGGGACCACTGCTTATAACAATTTCATATACAAATGATACTAATTATGGTCATGTCAGAGAGTGGGGGAGAGGGGGC
>LR738553.1:1568293-1588293 GCA_902685375.1 Neostethus bicornis | reverse complement strand
CTCTCTGACTTTAAAACCTCTAACATGTGCTGTTCCTCTGATCCTGTCCATCCTGGTCACTCCCAGAGAGATCCTCAGCATCTTCATCTCTGCTACAAACATCTCTGTTTCCTGTCTTTTCCTCAACACACTGTCTCTAGACCAATCAGCATGGCCGCTCTCACCACACTGTCTCTAGACCAATCAGCATGGCCGGTCTCACCACACTGTCTCTAGACCAATCAGCATGGCCGCTCTCACCACACTGTCTCTAGACCAATCAGCTCTTTTCCACACTATCCATTGCTCTGGACTGTTGATCGTAGATACTTCCACCTTCTCTTCACTCTCCTCCTCTCATTCAGACTCTGTTTCACTGCAGCTAACCTTGAACGAACCGATTCCTGTTTTATTATGTTTTCATCATTTGTTTTTATATAGATGGTACTGAGCGTTCTGAGTGACGGCACAAACACACACACACATACACACACACATACACACACACAAACACACACACGTGGAGACTCCGTCTGAAATAAGGTTCTATGTTCTTCAAAGAGAAACAGCTGGAGGACCATCTGTTACTGTGGTACCCCACTGGTTCCATTGGACCCCCCCACAGGTTCTATCAGACCCCCCCACAGGTTCCATCGGACCCCCCCCACAGGTTCCATCTGACCCCCCCACAGGTTCCATCAGACCCCCCCACCAGGTTCCATCAGACCCCACACAGGTTCTATCAAACCCCCCCACAGGTTCCATCAGACCCCCCACAGGTTCCATCGGACCCCCCCCCCCACAAGTTCCATCTGACCCCCCCACAGGTTCCATCAGACCCCCCCCACCAGGTTCCATCAGACCCCCGACTGGTTCCATCAGACACCCCCACAGGTTCCATCAGACCCTCCACAGGTTCCATCAGACCCCCCCACAGGTTCCATCAGACCCCCCCACAGGTTCCATCAGACCCTCCACAGGTTCTATCAGACTTTTTTATAAATTGATCTTTCATTTTATTCTATTTATTTTATTTTGTATTTTTAATTTAATTTTTATTATATATTTTTTCATTTATTCAACTTTATCTTATTTTATTTATTTATTTTTATTAATTAATTAATTTATTTTATTTATTTATTTATTTTTCATTCATTCAACTTTATCTTATTTTATTTTTTTATTTTTTAATTAATTAATTAAATTTTTTAAATCATTCAGCCAATGAAGGCTCTGCTGGTGGGAGCATCAGGGGGAAAGATGTCTTCTCCAAGGAAACCAAGTCATGAGATCAGCAGGATTTAAACCAGCAACTCTTTGATCCTCCAGGTCTGATCCTCCAGGTCTGATCCTCCAGGTCTGATCGTCCAGGTCTGATCCTCCAGGTCTGATCGTCCAGGTCTGATCCTCCAGGTCTGATCCTCCAGGTCAGATCCTCTAGGTCTGATCCTCCAGGTCTGATCCTCCAGGTCTGATCCTCCAGAACCTCATTTTTTTTTCCCCCATCATTTTAATTTCTTTAATTTTTCTTTTTTTTTTCCTGGACCCGCTGATGACGTCACAAAGCTTCAGCTATGAAGAGGTCTTTGACGTCACGCCCCCTCCCCACTCCTCCTGAGTGCGCATGCTCCTTCCGCTGCCTCCTGGTCCTGGTGGTCCTCATCATGGTGCGCTGCTGATTTCTCACAGACCGCGTCCTCCTTCATCCTGCTAGGCTGCGCGTGCGTGCGTGCGTGACCATGTCTGCGCGGAGCAAAGACAGCGTCACGCTGCTGCCCTGCTTCTACTTTGTGGAGGTGAGTAAATGCGCGTGCGCGGACAGGTAACTGGGTCAGCTGCTGCGCGTGCGTCTTCCAGTTGCAAACATCTGGGGGTGCGTTCATGCACGCGCTCAGCTGCTGGACGCGCTCCCTGCTGGGTCCTGCTCTGTCTGCCTTGTATTGGTCTGTATAGGTTTGGTTTGTAATGGTTTGTATAGAGGACTGGCGACCTGTTCGGGTGTACCCTGCCCTTCGCCTTAAATTAGCCGGGATGGGCTCCGGCACCCCCCACGACCCCGTAAGGGACAGACGGTATGAAGATGACTGACTGACTGGTTTGTATGGAGTACTTTCATGTGACGTCACTAACACGTCATCATTTTGGATGCATAGATCAGTTAGAAACTAAAGCGCAGTATTTTTTTTTTTATTTTTTTCATTATGTTTTTATTCAGAGGTTTAATTATTTTCTGCGTAATTTGGTAGAAAATTGTCTTTTCTTGGAGAAAAAAGAAAGAGACAATATTTATATTGACGATATTTGATTGGTTGGTGGAGAAAATCGTTAAATAATTCTAAATAATTTGGTCCTGATTTGACGCCAGAAATTACAAACCCAGACATTGTGAATGACTTATTCTCCTCAGGACCGATTAGGGAGCTGCAACTCAGTGAGGAAACGATCATTTTAGGACCAAAGAGTTGTTGATGTTATGTTTAGAAAAGACTTCGTGCCCAAAAAACTACCCCCAAAAAAATTTCTAAACACATTAAAACTGGGGGGTTCATAGCGTGGTAAAAATCTATGAAGCGATCGAAGAAATAATGACAAAAAAGTAGTGTTTTGTGGGCTTTTTTGTTTGTTTTGGGAACAACGTGACTTGTTTTTTAGTCTAAAACCCGCCAAAATAAAAAGAGAGACTAAAATAAGAACTTTTTGATGCAAAAAGAATAAAATTTATGAGACAATTTGATGTTGATTTGATTTTTTTTTTTCACCGAAGAAGTTAAGACGGAGACGCACGTTGATGACGTCATAGATCAGTTGAGCTCCGGGTCCAATCAGAGGCTAGTGCTGAGATCATGTGATCATTTAGCTTGAGCTGCTAAAACCCACACAGACACGTGGAGAACATGCAAACTACACACAGGAAGACCAGTGTTTCAAGCCTCGTTCACCTGAGACTCAAACCCTGACCTTTTGGCTGTGAAGCCACCGTGGCGCCATGAAACAAAGAAAGGAATCCGTCCACACGAGGGCGTCAAACTCAAACACACGGGGGTTAAAATCTGAACAAAGTCACGACTCAAAAAAAAAATAATGAAACAATTTAATATAAACTTAAACAAGTTTTAATTTTATTCTGAAGACGGAGGCACGTCACCCACCGCGGGGCGAGTGGATGCCCACCGCGGGGCGAGTGGATGCCCACCGCGGGGCGAGTGGATGCCCACAGTGGACCGGGTGAATGCCCACCGTGAAGCGAGTGGATGCCCACCGCGGGGCGAGTGAATGCCCACCGTGGAGCGGGTGGATACCCACCGTGAAGCGAGTGGATGCCCACAGTGGGGCGAGTGAATACCCAACGTGAAGCGAGTGAATGCCCACCGTGGAGCGGGTGGATGCCCACCGTGGAGCGGGTGGATACCCACCGTGGGGCGAGTGGATACCCACCGTGGAGCGGGTGGATGCCCACCGCTGCGAGGTCAGACTGTTTCCACAGTTTTCTGGATTAAACATAACGGAGTGGAGGCGCCGCGCGGCGCCGGTCTGGAAGTCGTTCCAGGATTTAAAAGCTTTAAAAAAAATAGTTTTGGTCTAAAAAGTAATTTTTTTTTTAAAGCAGCAGTAAAAAGTTTTAAACTATAAAATCTTCTCTTTTTACAATAAAATTAACCGTTTCTGCAAATTTTAATAACTTTTTAAGAGATTTTAAAAGAAGAAACAAATATATATATAAAAAAAAAACAATCTTCACAAAAAGTGAATCAAATCCCATCAAATCAGGATTAACTTGATCCAGTTTTGATTTCCTGTTAAACTCGTCACTCGTGTTACAGTTAATAAACATTCCCGCAGATTTGTCTTGATTTGGTTCCACGTCCTTCTCTGATTGGTGGATGAGTGCTGACACTATGAGCACCAAACACACACTCACACACACACACACACACACACACACACACACACACACACACACACACACACACACACACGTAACTGTTTTTAAACTGGTAAAAAAAAGTTCAACTCTGAGTCCATTTTTACTCCCAGATTTCTAACTTGTTTTTTTGGTTTAAATTAAAGAAAACTGATCATATTTTCTGTTTGTTTTTGTTTGTCTGAGTTTAAACTCAGTGCTTCACAAATTGTTTATATTTTATTGTTCTCGAATAAAATTCAATACCACTCCACTACATTAAGGAGCAGTGGCCTTCTCTTTGGCAGAGTGTGCGCAGGGCGCATGCGCCCCGTGTTACAGTTAACAAAGCTATTTTTTTTACATAAAATTGATCCATGTTTTTCTTTTTAATTCTCTTATAGGTTTTATTTAATACGCTTAATACGTTGATTCAGTTTTATACAGAAGTGTGACTCAAACTATTTTATAGACAAATGATACTTTTTATAGTCGCGCAGGAGGGCGGGGCGAGGGGGCGTGACAGATAATAATTAAGAAGCTCTGTTTTAACTTGTTGTTGTTTTACATCCAGAAAAAAACTACATTAGAGTTTTTATAAATACCGTAATTTCACGACCATTAGGCGCACCGTACGAAAAGGCGCAGTCTCAGTCACACACCGCCTTACAACAACACACACACAAGCATGCAAATGTGCGTATTAAAAAATAGATCGGGAGCAAAACTGAGTTTGGTTGTGTTTTATTTAAGTAGTAACGATACTAAACAAACACATTACCGGTAATAGTCTTTATTCAAATCCATCAAAGTCCTCATCCTCTGTTTCAGAGCAGGTCCACTTCGCTCCTCGCTGTCAAAGTCACTGTCTGTACTGTGCGGCTCCTCAGAAAGGATACCAGCTTTTGAGAAAGCTCGGATAAGCGCCGCGTTTTTTTTTAGGTCCGCCTTTTCTCACACAAAAGGCGCACTGCTCATTTTGAAGAAAATCTAAGACTTTTATATGAGCCTTATAGTCGTGAAATTACGGTATTTTATTGATCTTGATCATAGTTTTTTATGGTGTTAGAGCAGGTAAATTTATTTTGAAAATCCCAGAATGCTCCAGTATTTACGTGCTAAGTCATGTTTAGCATTCTGTAGGTGGCCATCGCTCAACAGGAAGCTCAGATCGTCAGGACACCAGGTTCTCTGCTTCTTCTAGAACCTTCATGGTTCCTAAACAACAAGACAGAAATAATATCAAAGTATTTTTAATTAAACTTTTATGTAAAAGTAACTTTATTGTTTTTCGTTTTCCTGCTGCATCATAATGGGATGCGTCCAGTCTTCCCAGCATGACCATATGGTCCTGCTGGGCCCTCAGGAAGCTGCATCGATGGAAAGTTTTATTTTTAACCACCAAATTAAATCTGAAGTCACCGTCAGAACGGGATTCATTTAAGGCCCAGATGGTTTCCATGGAGACACGACGACCCCATGCTTCACTGGTCCGATATAAACACATCCATGTGAGGAGACCAGTGTTGTTTTCGTCAACGATGACGAAAACGAAATGATTTTGTTGACGAAGCTTTTTTTCATGACGATGACGTAACGATAACAAAATAAATGCGACATTTTGGTGACGAAAATGTAACAAAATAAGCGTCAGACTTTTACATTTCTGTCTCTAGAGCGGCTGCATCTGTCTCTCACGGCGGCACGCACTACCCCCGCACCTCTCCCCGCACACACACACACGCAATGCTGCACGTTCACACCGTCTACACACACACCTGCAGCCATGAGGAGGTCACACACCATGGTGAAAACAGTAACAAAGGAGCTTGGTGCTCAGAAACTTAAAACAGCATGCTAACTTCAAGCTAATGCTAACTTCAAGCTGCTAACTTCCTATTAGCTTGGTTGCTAACGACTGATTTAAAGAGACAGTACAATGTTTAGTTTGTTTACAGGGTTATTAAGACGTGTTATTTTTAAGTATGAATAAGTTACAATGTTCCTCACTCACTGAAAAAATTATATTTATTTACGTTGTTTGCTGTTTTAAACAAATTAAAGCTCAGTTTTTTTTTTTTTTAAACAAATAACCTGCATCATTCTCAGTAAGAAAGACACGATTGTTGTTGTGTGGGGTTGTGTGAGGAGGATCCACATGCAGGTTTTTTAACAGTTTATTCAAAGTACGTAACAAAGGAAGGGTCCAAAAGTGTCCAAAGGGAAGTGCTGGATGGCCAGGAGGAAAGGCTGACGGTTCCTGGGGGGAGAATGAAAAATATAAGTTCATGTGACAAAAAAAACATAAACGTGAAAGTGGTCAGTTTACCACAGGGTTAGCTGAAGAACTGACGATGACTGTAGGTCAGACCAGGTCTTTTATATCCAATGGTTAAGTACACACAGCTGGGGGAAATCAGCCAATCCTCCCATCAGAAGCCATCCAGCACCTGTGAGTGTTGCAGAAGGTGAGAAAGAAGAAACAAAGAAAAATGCAGGCCCTTAAAGGCCTCACACAACAATTGTTAAAGTAAGAATTTTTTTTTTTTTTAAACTAAAACTAGACGAAAACTCTTTTGGGTTTTCGTGACGAAAATATGACTAAAACTTAAATTAATTTTCGTCCAAAGACGAAGATTAAAACGAAAACTTAGATGGCTGCAAAAACAACAATGGAGGAGGTGTCCTGCTTGTGTTTGGTAGGGGGGGTTCATTCTTTGCTTGCTTGCTTGTTTGTAGAATGTCGCGAGATACCAGTGTTGGTATATTACGCCTAACAGGGAACCGAAATCCCCTGTGATTTCAAAAATAAAACTGTGTCTCTTTTTATTCGGCTTTTAATCCTAAAAAATATATTCTACATCCAAACAGATGTGGGAACATCTGGAGCAGGAAGAGGAACAGTTTTACCGGGTGTTCCTCTCAGGCACGCCCCAATGTAGCTCCAAATGAACCGTGTTCTCAAAAAAAAACAAAAAAAAACATCTCAGCACAAGTTTTAACTTTAATTCATTCATATATTTTTATTAGATTTTAATTTAAGGCTAAACACAACAAAACACATTATTTTCTACTTTTAAACAATAAAAACAACAACAAACAAAACTAGAACCACCCGGGTTCTCCTGTTAGAGAGCGTCCAGACACAGACTGTGGCTCAGTGGTAGAGGGATCGGCTTCGGACGAAAATTAACCGGAAGTTCGTGGGTTTTATTCCCACTGAGTTCACGTTTAGGGTCCTTCGAGAAGAGACCTAACCTCCGTTTCTCCCACCATTGGTGCCATCGTGGCAGCCTGCTGCGGTATAGTAGTGCAACAAGGTCAGGGTTTGTGTCCTGGAGTGGGGACATGACTTGAAACACTGGTTTTCTGTGTGGAGTTTGCATGTTCTACCCAAGTGTTTGTAGATTTTCTATGAATTCCTCCAAAAACATACATGTTAGGATGATTGGCTGCTAGAAAAGTGTGTGTGTGTGTGTGTGTGTGTGTGTGTGTGTGTGTGTGTGTGTGTGTGTGTGTGTGTGTGTGTGTGTGTGTGTGTGTGTGTGTTCCCACATCACGCTGGCGACCTGTTTGGGGTGTATCCTACCTCTCGGCTGAAATCATCAGGGATAGGCTCCTGCACCTCGTTAGGTCTTAACGGTTCTGAAGATGAAACTAAACTCTTGATTTTTTTACAGGTTTTATGAAGATATTTTTTTTTTCTGGTGTTTTTTTAGATTTTAAAGGAAACAGGATTCAGTTTGAATTTTCTTCTCTGCCGCGTGTCGTCACCTACGGGTCATAAAAATATTTTTATGTCCTCATTAGAAAAGCAAATGAAATGGTCGTTGAACCGTGAGAATGTCAGACATTTTCACCCCTCGCTGCCTGTTTGTTTATTTATGGATTCATAAACAATCCGTGCCGTCACGCTGTCTCCTCTCTTCCAGCTGCCCATCCTGGTTTCGTCTGTGGTCAGTCTGTATTTCTTGGAGTGGACCGATGTCTTCAAACCGGTGAAATCCGGTTACAACTGCCACGACCGCAGTCTGAGCCTTCCTTACATCGACCCTAACCATGAAGTCATTCCTCTGCTGATGCTGCTCAGCCTGGCATTCGCTGGACCCGCCATCACGGTGAGCGGCACGGACAGACCGTTTACCCACAGACCATCTTCAACCAAAACATCTACCAGCCTTCACCACTGACTGTAGGAGGGCGGAGTCACCCACAAGGAGGGGTTCCGTTCCGTCATCTTCCGTTTGTTCCGGGGTCGGGTCGCGGGAGCAACAGCCTCAGACGGGCAGCCCAGGCCTCTCTCTCCCCGGCTGCATCCTCTAGCTCACCTGGAAGGATCCCAAGTCGTTCCCCGACCAGCTGTGAGACATAGTCTCTCTAGCGGGTATGGGGTCTGCCCCTTGGTCTCTTCCCGGTGAGACGTGCCCGAAACACCTCGCCTGCGAGGCGCTCGGGGGGCATCCTGACCAGATGCCCGAACCACCCCATTTAGCTCCTCTCGACCTGGAGGAGGAGCGGCTCGACACCGAGCTCCTCCCGGATGGCAGAGCTCCTCACCCAATCTCTGAGTGAGAGCCCAGCCACCCTCCGGAGGAAGCTCATTTCAGCCGCTTGTACCCACTATCTCATTCTTTCGGTCACCACCCACAGCTGGTTACCATGGTGAGGGTAGGAATGTAGATCCTGGTTACCATGGTGAGGGTAGGAACGTAGATCCTGGTTACCATGGTGAGGGTAAGAATGTAGATCCTGGTCACCATGGTGAGGGTAGGAACGTAGATCCTGGTTACCATGGTGAGGGTAGGAACATAGATCCTGGTTACCATGGTGAGGGTAGGAATGTAGATCCTGGTTACCATGGTGTAAACAAAAACGTAACCAATAGAACGAGCTAACCATCAGATAAGCCCGTCTGTAGGAAAAGAACAAGATGTTCGGGGTAAAAATAAATAATTAGAAGAATTCTCTTCAAATACGACTTATTTTTATAAACAATCAGACCTTAAATTTGAATTTTTCAGTGAAACGATGAAGCGAAAGTAGAAATATTTCTATTTCTATTGATGGTTGTTGGAGGAGGAGCTCGGTGTCGAGCCGCTCCTCCTCCAGGTCGAGAGGAGCCAGATGGGGTGGTTCGGGCATCTGGTCAGGATGCCCCCCGAGCGCCTGGCGAGCGAGGTGTTTCGGGCACGTCCCACCGGGAGGAGACCGAGAGGCAGACCCCGGACCTGCTGGAGAGACTATGTCTCACAGCTGGCCGGGGAACGACTTGGGATCCTTCCAGGTGAGCTGGAGGATGCAGCCGGGGAGAGAGAGGCCTGGGCTGCCCGTTTGAGGCTGTTGCCCCCGCGACCCGACCCCGGAACAAGCGGAAGATGACGGAACAGAACGGAACAGTCCATCTTTAGCCAAAACATCTACCAGCCTTCACCACTGACCGTAAGAGGGCACAGTTACCCACAAGAAGGGGCTGCATCAAAATAAACCAACTAAGTCGCCATTTTCTACCAATAAAGATGAGCAGAAACGAAAACGTAACCAATGGAATGAGATTCCGATCAGATAGAAACATGTGTGGATACAGAACTAGATGTCAGTGGTAACCAATGTTCCCTCTGAGCTGCACACCTGCGCAATTGCGCACTGCTCGCAGGTTAATTGCACACAAAAAAATCCTACGCAGCGCAGAAAATAAAAATCTATTTCAATTAAAGACAGAAAAATGAGACAAAACTCCGAAGCATCTCTTTCTTCTTTCTTTCTGAAACAAATTGCTTCGGAGTTTGGCTCGTCACTACTGATGACGTCACAAAAAAGTAAAAGTTTTAGCTCCGCCCCCTTTTGCTCAGGAAGTTTGTGTTTGATCAAACACAAAAAATTAGAGGGAACATTGGTGGTAACAAATAAATAATTAGAAGAATTCTCTTAAAATACGACTTATTTTTTATAAACAATCAGACTTTTTAAAGTTTAAATCTTTCAGTAAAACAATGAAGCGAAAACAGAAAATTTCTTTTGATGGTTGTTTACATCAGTGGGGATCAAACCGAGGCCCGAGGGCCACATATGGCCCAATATGCTTTTTAATCCGGTCCTTCAAAATTCACTAAGTGACGTAAATAAAGCTTAAAATACTGTAGTTTTTCCTTCAAGTTCAAATATAATGAGATACGACTTTAAATTTAAACATTTTTAATGTAAATATTGTTCATTTTTTTGTGAAGTATTTTCTGTTTCCTGTCTGGCCCGTCGGTCAAACGACGAGTCTCCGGTCTAAATGGGACTGTGTCTCCAGCACAGGGTTCTGATCAGGTACCAGCAGCTGTTTCCAGGACGACCGAGAATAAACGGTCATAAAGTCCTTCATCCATATTTAATACTTCAATCAGGAGGTGTTTACATATTCAGGTCCATCTGGACTGCAGCAGGATCAACGTGATCTGGACCCGCCCAAATCGGGCTTAGTAGCAATTTTTTTTTGTCAAAATGTTATGACGATCGTCCTCTGAGACACCTGAGGCTCACCTGAGACCACCAGGACTCGATGGTGGTTCATCATAACGTAGAACAAGGACCAGCAACGGCATGTTGGCACAAAATATTTACCATGATGAGCGTTAGTGGTGAGACATAGAACCACAGTCCAGCACGGTGTGGGTCTCAAAAACATCCCTCATCAGTACAATAGAAAAAAAGCCATGCTGGCGCAACCGAGTGCCTTGTTACTCCAGCAACTAGGTCAGGGATTACAGTCATTACCTTATGATTGAAGTGATGGGAAAACATTCTACCCAATCAGAGAACAGAGATGACGGTGTGATATGAAGACAAGTGTCTGTCGGCCATGTTTGTAGTTCTTTAGCTGAAAAAAGGAAATCAACTATGCGGTACGGTCCAGGGTTCTCAGACTGGTCCAGAGTCTGGGACCAGCCACGGTGAAGGCTCTGTCTCCTCTGGGATCAGCCACCGTGAAGGCTCTGTCTCCTCTGGGACCAGTCACAGTGAAGGCTCTGTCTCCTCTGGGACCAGCCATAGTGAAGGCTCTGTCTCCTCTGGGATCAGCCACCGTGAAGGCTCTGTCTCCTCTGGGATCAGCCACCGTGAAGGCTCTGTCTCCTCTGGGACCAGCCACAGTGAAGGCTCTGTCTCCACTAGGACCAGTCACAGTGAAGGCTCTGTCTCCTCTGGGACCAGCCATAGTGAAGGCTCTGTCTCCTCTGGGACCAGCCATAGTGAAGGCTCTGTCTCCTCTGGGATCAGCCACCGTGAAGGCTCTGTCTCCTCTGGGACCAGCCACAGTGAAGGCTCTGTCTCCTCTGGGACCAGCCACAGTGAAGGCTCTGTCTCCACTAGGATCAGCCACAGTGAAGGCTCTGTCTCCTCTGGGACCAGCCACAGTGAAGGCTCTGTCTCCACTAGGATCAGCCACAGTGAAGGCTCTGTCTCCTCTGGGACCAGCCACAGTGAAGGCTCTGTCTCCTCTGGGACCAGCCACAGTGAAGGCTCTGTCTCCTCTGGGACCAGCCACAGTGAAGGCTCTGTCTCCTCTGGGACCAGCCACAGTGAAGGCTCTGTCTCCTCTGGGACCAGCCATAGTGAAGGCTCTGTCTCCTCTGGGATCAGCCACAGTGAAGGCTCTGTCTCCTCTGGGACCAGCCATAGTGAAGGCTCTGTCTCCTCTGGGATCAGCCACCGTGAAGGCTCTGTCTCCTCTGGGACCAGCCACAGTGAAGGCTCTGCCTCCTCTGGGACCAGCCACAGTGAAGGCTCTGTCTCCTCTGGGATCAGCCACAGTGAAGGCTCTGTCTCCTCTGGGACCAGCCACAGTGAAGGCTCTGCCTCCTCTGGGACCAGCCACAGTGAAGGCTCTGCCTCCTCTGGGATCAGCCACAGTGAAGGCTCTGTCTCCTCTGGGACCAGCCACAGTGAAGGCTCTGTCTCCTCTGGGACCAGCCACAGTGAAGGCTCTGTCTCCTCTGGGACCAGCCACAGTGAAGGCTCTGTCTCCTCTGGGACCAGCCACACTGAAGGCTCTGTCTCCTCTGGGACCAGCCACAGTGAAGGCTCTGTCTCCACTAGGATCAGCCACAGTGAAGGCTCTGTCTCCTCTGGGACCAGCCATAGTGAAGGCTCTGTCTCCTCTGGGATCAGCCACCGTGAAGGCTCTGTCTCCTCTGGGACCAGCCACAGTGAAGGCTCTGCCTCCTCTGGGACCAGCCACAGTGAAGGCTCTGTCTCCTCTGGGATCAGCCACAGTGAAGGCTCTGTCTCCTCTGGGACCAGCCACAGTGAAGGCTCTGTCTCCTCTGGGACCAGCCACAGTGAAGGCTCTGTCTCCTCTGGGATCAGCCACCGTGAAGGCTCTGTCTCCTCTGGGACCAGCCACAGTGAAGGCTCTGTCTCCTCTGGGACCAGCCACAGTGAAGGCTCTGTCTCCACTAGGACCAGCCACAGTGAAGGCTCTGTCTCCTCTGGGATCAGCCACAGTGAAGGCTCTGTCTCCTCTGGGACCAGCCATAGTGAAGGCTCTGTCTCCTCTGGGACCAGCCACAGTGAAGGCTCTGCCTCCTCTGGGACCAGCCACAGTGAAGGCTCTGCCTCCTCTGGGATCAGCCACAGTGAAGGCTCTGTCTCCTCTGGGACCAGCCACAGTGAAGGCTCTGTCTCCTCTGGGACCAGCCACAGTGAAGGCTCTGTCTCCTCTGGGACCAGCCACAGTGAAGGCTCTGTCTCCTCTGGGACCAGCCACAGTGAAGGCTCTGTCTCCTCTGGGACCAGCCACAGTGAAGGCTCTGTCTCCTCTGGGACCAGCCACAGTGAAGGCTCTGTCTCCTCTGGGACCAGCCACGGTGAAGGCTCTGCCTCCTCTGGTTCTCAGACTAGACCGTGGAACATTCATAATTTCTGGTGCCAGAGAGAAAACGAGAGGCCTGGTCTGATCCAACATGGAGTCAGTTACAATGGTCCAGGACCAAGTTCTGACGGCATGAACCACACACTCTAACTCAGAACGAGGAAACTGTCTGTGTCGGTAACGATTCACCAGATTAAGAATTTAAAGACAGAATTTAAAAAGTTTATTCAGGAAAAGTTTGTTTTTATTCTGTTTTTCTGTTCGGGTGTGTTACATATGTCACGTCTGGTTTCCACTAAAAAGGAACGATCCGCCCACCGTGGAGCGAGTGAAGCCCAACGCTGCGAGGTCAGACTGTTTCCATGGAGACAGAGAAACAGTCTGATGGATCAGATTAAGAAGGTGGAGAATGGACATGTAAACCACTTCGTGAAGTGTTTCCGACCTGTTGAAAAATCAGAGAGAATCTCACTTGTTCTTCATTTTTAAATATTTTGTTGCTGCTGTTTTTTGTTTTTTAAACCGTGACCAGAATTTAAGATTCTTTATCGTCACCGTTCTCACAGTAAAATTTAGACAGACGTCAGGCTAAAAAACATATACCGTATATAATACTAGTACTAGTCAGATGAGTGTGCAAGAGGATGGAGGATGGAGGGGTGATTGCTTTCACAGCTCTGAGGCATGACGTGGTGGGTTTTATGGTCCTGTACTGTTTCCCTGATGGTAGAGGTACAAACAGTCTGTAACCTGGGTGGGTGGGGTCCATCACTATCCGTCTTCCCTTCTGCTGAACTCAGGAGCTGTAGACCAAATCTAGATCTGGCAGCCGGCACCCTACGATCCCCTGTGCATGCTTCACCACCAAGTCCATTTTATCCTGTGTGGTGCAGCTGCCGTACCACGCAGTCATACTGAGAGACAGGATGCCCTCTATAGGAGCTCTGTAGAAGTTCATCCGTAGTCTTCAGCTTCCTGAAGAAGGGACGTTTTAGGGCGTAGTGTGACCTCCTCACAGCCAATCAATCATAACCTTTCTGACTCCGCCCACATCGTTATGCAGACGTATTATTCGGTATCCATAGTAACTGAATTAATGAGCCTGTTTTATCTGGTTTATAAGAATTAAAAAGACGTTCTGACCAAACGGGTTCCTGTGTGCAGATCATGATCGGAGAGGCCATCTTGTTCTGCTGTCTGTCTCGGAGGAAGAGCGGCGGAAACGAAGCAAACATCAACGCCGCCGGCTGCAACTTCAATTCCTTCATCCGAAGAGCCGTTCGATTTGTTGGTAAACATCCTTCTGAATAAACACAAACGTTTACGTTTACACGAACGTTTACACGAACGTTTACACAAACGTTTACATTTACACGAACGCGTTCTGCTGTAAAAAAAAAAAAAAAAAACTGTCAATAACAAAAATAATAAAAACACTCGTTTATTTAAAAAAAGATGAGAATCAAACACAGTGGCCTCACAGCAAGAAGGTCAGGGGTTCGAGTCCCGGATGGGGATGAGGCTTGGAACACTGTCCTTTCTGTGTGGAGTTTGCATGTTCTCCCCGTGTCTGCGTGGGATTTTTTGCAATAGTCACCAAAAAGTCTTTAAAAAACCCTCTTTTTTTCCAAAAAAAAATCCGGAAAAAGTCGCTTTTTTTGCGGCAAAAAAAGTCCCCAAAACTTGGCAAAGAGTCGCGAACTCGAGTTTTTGTCAACTTTTTGCAACATTTTGCCGACATTTAAAAAAAAAAAAGTCGCTTTTTTGCAAAAAAAAAGTCGCTTTTTTGAAAAAAAAAAAGTCGCTTTTTTGAAAAAAAAGTCGCTTTTTTGAAAAAAAAGTCGCTTTTTAAAAAAAAAGTCGCTTTTTTTGCTTAAAAAGTCGCTTTTTTCAGAAAAATAGTCGCTTTTTTCGCAAAAAAAAGTCGCTTTTTTCGCAAAAAAAAGTCGCTTTTTTCGCAAAAAAAAGTCGCTTTTTTCGCAAAAAAAAGTCGCTTTTCTGATAAAAAAAAGTGGCTTTTTTGATAAAAAAAAAGTCACTTTATGGCAAAGAAAAGTACGATTTTACAAAAAAAGTCACCAAATGTCGGATTTCTGCCAAAACTTTTTTGCCAAGAAGTCGCTTTTTGGCAAAAAAAGTTGCGTTTTTGCGACTTTTTATGCAATAGTCGCCAAAAACCTGGAGTCCGTAGTAAGGTCTCCATCCTTCAGGTAGGAGTCCTCCTGACAGACTCCTCCAGACTCCTCCTGTTCTCTCTTCCAGGCGTTCACGCCTTCGGTCTGTGTGCCACGGCTCTCATCACTGACGTCCTCCAGTTGATGACCGGGTATCCTACGCCCTACTTCCTCACCGTCTGCAAACCCAACTACACCACCCTGAACGTCAGCTGTGAGCAGAACCCGTACGTCATGGACGATATCTGCTCGGGAGCGGATCCGACCGCCATCAACCAGGGCAGGTAAGGAACAGGAACGTGGAGCTTTCAGTCAGTACACATTATGTATGACAGTCCTGAGATGATCTTCTAGAAAACCTCCTTTAATGTGAGAATCCGATCCATCGTCTTCCGGCCCGATTGCGGGGCACCAGCCTCAGACGGGAAAAGATCCTGGTTACCATGGTGAGGGTAGGAACGTAGATCCTGGTTACCATAGTGAGGGTAGGAACGTAGATCCTGGTTACCATGGTGAGGGTAGGAACATAGATCCTGGTTACCATGGTGAGGGTAGGAACGTAGATCCTGGTTACCATGGTGAGGGTAGGAATGTAGATCCTGGTTACCATGGTGAGGGTAGGAACATAGATCCTGGTTACCATGGTGAGGGTAGGAACATAGATCCTGGTTACCATGGTGAGGGTAGGAACATAGATCCTGGTTACCATGGTGAGGGTAGGAATGTAGATCCTGGTTACCATGGTGAGGGTAGGAACATAGATCCTGGTTACCATGGTGAGGGTAGGAACGTAGATCCTGGTTACCATGGTGAGGGTAGGAACGTAGATCCTGGTTACCATGGTGAGGGTAGGAATGTAGATCATGGTTACCATGGTGAGGGTAGGAACGTAGATCCTGGTTACCATGGTGAGGGTAGGAATGTAGATCCTGGTTACCATGGTGAGGGTAGGAACATAGATCCTGGTTACCATGGTGAGGGTAGGAACGTAGATCCTGGTTACCATGGTGAGGGTAGGAATGTAGATCCTGGTTACCATGGTGAGGGTAGGAACGTAGATACTGGTTACCATGGTGAGGGTAGGAATGTAGATCCTGGTTACCACGGTGAGGGTAGGGACATAGTTCCTGGTTACCACGGTGAGGGTAGGAACGTAGATACTGGTTACCATGGTGAGGATAGGAACGTAGATCCTGGTTACCATGGTGAGGGTAGGAATGTAGATCCTGGTTACCATGGTGAGGATAGGAATGTAGATCATGGTTACCATGGTGATGGTAGGAACGTACATCGGCTTTGTTTTTTGGCTCAGCTCTTTTGTATCACGGTCAGCTCCTCGGCTTCAGAAGCTAATGTGAGAATGATCCCTTCATTTTGTCCTTTTTGGTCCCACTGGATTAAAAACAGAGTCTCTGCTCCTCCGGCTGAATGTAGGTCGTCTCATTCAGAAGTTCTTTCTGATGAATACATTTTTTATGACTTCAGATGTTGCAGATGAAAATGAATGCTGAAACGGAGAGACGCAGGATGCAGGGCGAGGGGGGGAAAAAGTAGGTCACTGAGATGGAGCTCAGCAAAAAGGGTTCTCTAATACAGCATCCAGACGATTCTGGACTGGTAGGGTGGGATGAGGAAGGGATGAAAATCAGAATCTACTTTAATGATCCCACACATCGGAAATTTGTGTGTCACAGCAACAACTTCCTATCTGCTAAGTGAGTCGTTGTAGAGCCCGATCACGTACGCAAAGAAAAACCTCCGGTAACGAGATGTTCTCGAGCGGAGCTGTCTGAGCCTCTTGGAGAAGGAGCTCCGCTGTTTGTCCAGGAGTTGGTAGAGAGGATGGTCAGGGTTATCCATGATGGTAGAGAGGATGGTCAGGGTTATCCATGATGGTAGAGAGGATGGTCAGGGTGATCCATGATGGTAGAGAGGATGGTCAGGGTTATCTATGATGGTAGAGAGGATGGTCAGGGTTATCCATGATGGTAGAGAGGATGGTCAGGGTTATCCATGATGGTAGAGAGGATGGTCAGGGTTATCCATGATGGTAGAGAGGATGGTCAGGGTTATCCATGATGGTAGAGAGGATGGTCAGGGTTATCTATGATGGTAGAGAGGATGGTCAGGGTTATCCATGATGGTAGAGAGGATGGTCAGGGTTATCCATGATGGTAGAGAGGATGGTCAGGGTTATCCATGATGGTAGAGAGGATGGTCAGGGTTATCCATGATGGTAGAGAGGATGGTCAGGGTTATCCATGATGGTAGAGAGGATGGTCAGGGTTATCTATGATGGTAGAGAGGATGGTCAGGGTTATCTATGATGGTAGAGAGGATGGTCAGGGTTATCCATGATGGTAGAGAGGATGGTCAGGTTTATGAGTAAAGGAACAGACTGATGATGTGTTTAAACAAATACAATCTATTCCTCACTAGTTCTTTTGTTTCAGGAAGTCTTTTCCGTCCCAGCATGCCACCCTGGCATCTTTTGCTGCCGTCTACGTCTCAGTGAGTACGACCCATTACCCAAGTATTTATTAGTTTAGTACACACACCTAGTTTTAGTTTACATTTTATAAACATGTATTTATTAAAAAATAAAAAAAGTCAGCGAAAGAGAAACCCGAACCCGACCCGAAGTAATGATTGAAGGCTCGGGCTTAAGATCTTACCTCTGAAGGAAGGTTACTATGGTTACAGACAGAGGGTTACTATGGTTACAGGTAGAGATGAGGGTTACTATGGTTACAGGTAGAGGGCTACTATGGTTACAGGTAGAGGGTAACTATGGTTACAGGTAGAGATGAGGGTTACTATGGTTTCAGGTAGAGGGTTACTATGGTTACAGACAGAGGGTTACTATGGTTACAGGTAGAGGGTTACTATGGTTACAGGTAGAGATGAGGGTTACTATGGTTACAGGTAGAGGGCTACTATGGTTACAGGTAGAGGGTAACTATGGTTACAGGTAGAGATGAGGGTTACTATGGTTTCAGGTAGAGGGTTACTATGGTTACAGGTAGAGATGAGGGTTACTATGGTTTCAGGTAGAGGGTTACTATGGTTACAGACAGAGGGTTACTATGGTTACAGGTAGAGATGAGGGTTACTATGGTTACAGGTAGAGGGCTACTATGGTTACAGGTAGAGGGTAACTATGGTTACAGACAGAGGGTTACTATTGTTACAGGTAGAGGGTTACTATGGTTACAGGTAGAGGGTTACTATGGTTACAGGTAGAGGGTTACTATGGTTACAGGTAGAGGGTTACTATGGTTACAGGTAGAGGGTTACTATGGTTACAGGTAGAGGGTCACTATGGTTACAGGTAGAGGGTTACTATGGTTACAGGTAGAGGGTTACTATGGTTACAGGTAGAGGGTTACTATGGTTACAGGTAGAGGGTCACTATGGTTACAGGTAGAGGGTTACTATGGTTACAGGTAGAGGGTTACTATGGTTACAGGTAGAGGGTTACTATGGTTACAGGTAGAGGGTCACTATGGTTACAGGTAGAGGGTCACTATGGTTACAGGTAGAGGGTTACTATGGTTACAGGTAGAAATAATTTTCATTCTGATTTTTGTTTTGTCCTCAGATGTACTTCAACAGCACGCTAACAGACTCGTCGAAGCTCCTCAAGCCTCTGCTCGTCTTCTCCTTCATCATGAGCGCCATCATCTGCGGTCTAACCAGAATAATTCAGTATAAAAACCACGCCATCGACGTGTACCTGGGATTCCTGCTGGGAGGGGCGATCGCCGTCTACCTGGTAGGAAGTCATTCAAGCATCACACACCTTCTTCTTCTTCTTCCATCATCTCCCTTCAGGGGGCGCCACATCAAGTCAGTCTCCTCCATCTAACCATATCTCCTGCATCTTCTTCAGTCACACCAACTATCTTCATGTCTTCCTTCACTGTATCCATGAACCTCCTCTTTGGTCTTCCTCTAGTCCTCTTTCCTGGTGGTTCTAAACCCAGCATCCTTCTTCTGATGTACTCTCTCTCTCTCCTCTGCACATGTCCAAACCATCTCAGTCTGACCTCTCTGACTTTAAAACCTCTAACATGTGCTGTTCCTCTGATCCTGTCCATCCTGGTCACTCCCAGAGAGATCCTCAGCATCTTCATCTCTGCTACAAACATCTCTGTTTCCTGTCTTTTCCTCAGTGACACTGTCTCTAGACCAATCAGCATGGCCGCTCTCACCACACTGTCTCTAGACCAATCAGCATGGCCGCTCTCACCACACTGTCTCTAGACCAATCAGCATGGCCGATCTCACCACACTGTCTCTAGACCAATCAGCATGGCCGCTCTCACCA
The DNA here is from genome assembly GCA_902685375.1 of Neostethus bicornis. Lineage (NCBI taxonomy): Eukaryota > Metazoa > Chordata > Actinopteri > Atheriniformes > Phallostethidae > Neostethus > Neostethus bicornis. The sequence goes on along the minus strand of LR738553.1, from coordinate 1,569,055 downwards.
CACTGTCTCTTGACCAATCAGCATGGCCGCTCTCACAACACTGTCTCTAGACCAATCAGCTTGGCCGCTCTCACCACACTGTCTCTAGACCAATCAGCACGGCCGCTCTCACCACACTGTCTCTAGACCAATCAGCATGGCCGCTCTCACCACGCTGTCTCTAGACCAATCAGCATGGCCGCTCTCACCACACTGTCTCTAGACCAATCAGCATGGCCGCTCTCACCACACTGTCTCTAGGCCAATCAGCATGGCCGCTCTCACCACACTGTCTCTAGACCAATCAGCATGGCCGCTCTCACCACCAATCAGATACCCTCCAAGTTTAGTAGGGACGTAGAAAGTGATGAGCCAAAAAGCACGCTCTGGATTTACCAGTTAATGTGCATTCCCACCCTCACCATGGTAACCAGGATCTACATTCCTACCCTCGCCATGGTAACCAGGATTTACATTCCTACCCTCGCCATGGTAACCAGGATCTACGTTCCTACCCTCGCCATGGTAACCAGGATCTACGTTCCTACCCTCGCCATGGTAACCAGGATCTACATTCCTACCCTCGCCATGGTAACCAGGATCTACATTCCTACCCTCGTCATGGTAACCAGGATCTACGTTCCTACTCTCACCATGGTAACCAGAATCTACGTTCCTACTCTCACCATGGTAACCAGGATCTACATTCCTACCCTCGCCATGGTAACCAGGATCTACATTCCTACCCTCGTCATGGTAACCAGGATCTACGTTCCTACTCTC